>AZIM01000600.1:150235-162819 GCA_000516915.1 Ophiophagus hannah
TTGCCAAGGTTGGAGACCCCTGCTCCAAAATGAGATTTTATTGTGGGAATCTTTTGTAACTTGCTTTTTGGGGTGGCTGTAGCTCTAAATTTGGATAGAAATACTCAAAATTGATGAGCTTGTTAAGGCTCTGGTTCAGAAATCAAATCTCTGAATTAGGACAAATAGGAAAGAAGTACCAAAACCGGCACATAATGGATGAGTGGAGGGATGGGACAAGGAAGAGATATTGAGCCTAATATTTTTTATAAAGTATAAATCAAATCTAAATCCAAATAGCCAATATATGGAGAAAATATAAATTATATGTTATGTTCTTGGGATTTTTGTAATACCTTGTTGTGCTATCTGCTCCAGGTGCTTTGTAATTATTTTGGTGGTGAACATAAATTCTGTGCTGAGAATTTAGATTTTTCAGGGTGGTAAGATTAGGGTGAAAATAGGCTTTAAAAGGAGGACAAAAAGTCTTAAGTAACAAATTAGGATGTTCTCTTTTTTCCCCATATGCCTGAATACTACTTCCTTACAAAATCTTGAGCATGCTCATTCAAATCTTGAAAATTGGCACTTTCAACTATACAGTAACCAAAGACATATTATCATATGGATCTTATACTGAAACAAAGGCCCACTTAGCAGTTTGAGACAATGTGAATACAATATTATGAACATTTAACCTGAACCTTCAGATATGAGATACAAAATGGAATTTCCATATCTTACTGAAGTCAATAGAAAACTGGAAATCAGGTTTCCACTTCTAGATTGCTAAGGATGATTTACAAAACTTGCCAAGAAAAGAAATATTTGTAACAGTTTGTATTATTAACTATATTGTGATGAAAAGCCCAGATGATTTTGATAAATTATATTCACAGTGGAGAAATCTCCTAGAAAGGTGATCTAGTAGAGAAAAACTAGTCTGAACTCCACAAGTACCACTTCATTCAAGTATCAAACTGTGAGGAAAATCATCCATGTAGTTTTTATTTCAGAAACTAAAAGACAAGATAACCCACAACTTCAGGCTCAAATTCATGAGACACCAAAGAAATAATCAAAAATGAAAAAATCATTCCTGGATTGCTTACTTACACTCACTCTAAACTTGCATACTACAGCAATCTGCCTCAAAGCTCAAGAAACAAGGCTGGATGTTTGAGGTAAATAGATACTGAAAGCAAATTATAGCTATTTATTTCACAGATTATCTATACTGTACTCTAGATCACAAATAGAGAACATAGTACTTACTCCGTGGTTCCCTTGGTCCATCTACTGTCACTTTAATAGCTCTGTGATATGTAGCAACTTGAGGAGGATTTGTAAGGACAGTTATTGTTAGAGTAAAACTTTTCCCTGTTTAAAAAAAGGGAGAAAAAATAGTAATTACTATAGAAATGTGTGCATGAAATCTAAAAAAATATAAAATATTCATAAAAGGTTAAATTGGAATGGACCAAAGTATCTGCCCTCCTCACTAATTGTGAAATTCAGCTGAGTATCACAAATTTAAAAAATTGAACTTTTATATCAGATCATGAGGTAGTGGCAATAATTAGAAGCAATATCTTCTTCAAGAAACGGACATTTTTGCTTGAACAGCAAACTGCTTGTAAATAATACTTGCTATCAGGACATGTTCAGATCATCATTTTTAATGCTATAATGTATACTAGCATCTAGGTGAGTCAGTCGCAGAAATTAAATAGAAGACGTCAGCTAAGGTGTGAACAGAATTTAGTCTTTTCACAGGCCCTGTACACAATGGCAGGTAGAAAAGTGTAGCTCTATCTGTAAAACTAGGAATGCTGAATAAGTCACCTAAGAGTAGAATTCTTTCAATAGGCAGCATGCATGTATTTCTAGAGTATTGTGGCTCACAACACAGGGCCTCAAAGAAAGATCAGCAAGGAACACAGAAGGCATTAGATATCTAGATGCATTATATATCTAGATTGGTCTTCTTGTAGAAGAACGCAGTATGTATGTTTCCTTGACCTTTTAGAGAAAAGCTGGGATAGTATTACCATACATAAATCATAAGAGCCGTGGTAGCACAGTGATTAAAACACAGTACTACAGGCTACTTCTGCTGACTGCCGGCTGCCAACAGTTTGGCAGTTTGAACCTCACTGGCTCAAGGTTGACTCAGCCTTCCATCCTTCCGAGGACCCAGATTGTTGGCCGCAATATGCTGACTCTGTAAACTGCTTAGAAAGGGCTGTAAAACACTGTGAAGCAGTATATAAATCTAAGGGCTATTGCTATAAATAAATATGCATACAAACTAAGTACAACAGCTAAGGACCCTGTAACACTTATAGCTAAAGCTATGGAAGAGCAAAATCTGCAGCAGACCAATATCTTTCTAAAGCCACTAAAATAATGAATAACTGTTCAGTTCTTCAGAGCTCTGCATCAAGAAAAGAAAAGAAGGCTGGGCGTGGGAAGCTTCCTTGATGTAAAAGATCTACATCAATCACAGTCTTAACTTTAAAAAGTATGGTATTTTTTGGACTATAAGATGCACTTTCCCCCCAAAAAAGTGGGTAGAAATGTCTGTGCATCTTGTAGAGCAAAAGTTGCTGAAGCCCTGCCCACCTGCTGGCCCCTACCAGCTGGCCTCTGTCTCCCAGCAATTTGTGTCCTTGCAATAAACAGCAAACAGCCTGGTCAGCTTTAGCACAGCCTGATTTAGCACAAGCAGCTGATTGGCGGTTGGATCTGCCTCCTGGAATACCACCGATCAGCTATTCCAGGCTGTGGGGAATCACCACCACCCATCAGCGCTGTCACCTATTGCCACCTCCACGTGCTCCATTTTCGGCCTCCACACATCCCATTTTTTACTTTTGTGCACCCCATTTTCAGCCTCCATGCGTCCAGCCACCTGGAACGGGCTGAAAACAGGATGCACGGAGGCTGAAAGTGGGGCATGTGGAGGCAGTGATAGGTGGCAGCGCCAATGGGCGGCACTGGCGTTGATGGATGGTGGTGATCCCCACAGCCTGGAACAGCTGATCAGTGTTACTCCGGAAGGCTGATCCAACTGCCAATCAGCTGCCCGTGCTAAATCAGGCTGTGATGAAGCTGAAACAGGCTGTTAGCTGCAAGGAGGCAAATTGCTGAGAGGCAGAGGCAGTTTTTTTCCCCTCCCCAAAAGCTAGGTACGTCTTATAGTCCGGAGTGTCTTATAGTCTGAAAAAATATGGTAACTGTACACTTAACTTAATTCAATTCAATTTTGTTTCAGTCAGAAAAAAAATAGAGAGAATATTAGTATCTTAAAAAATATAAAAGAATTAAAAGGGACAGGTTCTAAAGAGAAATATCCAGCAATGAATTATACCTAATTAATATTCAACATTTTCAACTGCAAAATTCAGTCCCAAATAATGCCTACTTGGATATGTTGCATATGCATACACACACAAAAAATCTAACAGACCAGTTTCATTGAGGAACCATTAGGGAAGATTACAAGTAGGATGTACAGAACTATATATTGTATATTAGGGACAAATTTCACATGCAAATAATCTGTTATTTTAACTATAGTATTCAATGGACTAAGTGAATACATACGATGTCAATTACATTCACACTTATCTGCACATGCTTAGAGGAACAAAGTAATAAAGTGGATACTCAAAGTGAAGAACAGCGATAATGAGGAAAGACTTCTAGTGAAGTAAGACCTAGAGTTGCTGTTAGCTGAAAGAACCCAGCTTGCAAAGCCACAAGATGTAACTGTTTCCTGAAGAGAAGGTCAGATTCAAACACCAAAGGCATTCTTACATCTTTAGGATTCAAAGCAAATATGGAGATCATGTGACTCTGTGGGTATACAGGATGCTATGCTACAGCACAGTAGCTTTCCATTGAGAAGAGCAAGCAACGTCTGGATCTGTATCTCATGAACATAGCTAAAGAGATCTCTTCCTACAGATAGAGTATGAATTGCAGCAGCCATGAACATCTGCAGCATGCCTGCGGCAATATGGAAGAAGCCATACTATTATTAGTTAGGACATGACATATAGACTGGACTGATATAATTTGCTCTCCACAGAAAGCCAAATTCTACTCCAGCACTTACTGCAAGAGAGATCTGCTCAATCGAGGAGAATTTCTCTTTCTCCTGCTGTTTAACTGAAAGGAATGTGCTGTTTTTGCATTTGACCTCACATGGTTTTATCATTTAATTTGACTTTATCATAATACAGAGAACTAATATATATTACTTCTGGGAGCCATAACAGAGCGCCAGGGATTCCTATGTTCAATATGCCTGTGGTAACAGGAGGCTAATGATATAATTCACAAAGAAAATGAGAGATGGTCCCCCTTTCCCTGGACCATTTTCCAGCTATTAAATCTTAAACTATCTGCCCAGGGTGAGATTGTGCTTTAAATGCATAAAATGTATGTTCCACTGAAAATCCCAATTACCATAATAGAAATTCTGCAGTTAAGATGGATGTGGTGCCCTGCAACTCTACAAGTGTTGGGAAATGGAAAACAGCCTACAGAGAATAGACCGAATTTTCACCCAGGGAAGTCCGTGGCCTTTGTTCTGCAAGTCACTGACAGCTCTAATCAGTGAGATATGCAACTGTTAATCATTTCAGATAGTCAAAACTGCAAACTGTTTCAAGACAGGAAGAGGTGGGCGTGCAACAGTGACTCAATGCAACAGTCAGCTATCTCATGGCTTATGGCTCACTTTGCCTCCTGCTTTACCAGAATCTTTAAAAGATCTTTTAAAAAAAAACCCAGCCATCTAGGGACTTTGGTTTTCTACCTATTCCATCCCACTTTATGGAACTCTAAGAGTATTAATGAAAACACAAAATGTTAAGAAAATGTAGCAGCATTAAATGTAATGTATTATTTCAAAGTCTAATACAAAACAGGAAGTGTGACTGAGTGGGGTATGTGTGGGTGTGCAAAGGCACACGCATGTGTAATACAGAACAGGGCTGTTGCTGTCTCATTCAGCTTTCAAACCTTCCTGCCACATCATTTATTATCACCCATGTGGTTTCAGAACATTTGGAGAAACATTAGTCCAAAAAGAGAGAATGTAATAGTAAACTTCCAATGTTAACAGTCACACACAAAGAGAAGGCCTGCTTGTTCTCAGTGCAAGTTGACTTGCTCAGGCAATCCATCTGACTATTACAGCACAGTTCAGGGATGGGATGCTACCAGTTCTGCCCGGCTCTGTAGAACTGGTAGCTCTGAANNGCAGCAGACACCGAACCGGTTCTGTGTTTACTGCTGTTTGGCCCANGGCTCTTACCTGTCCTTTATTTTCTGCTTTTTCAACCTCAGCTGCTTTGCACGGCACAGCTGAGGTAGAAAAAGCAGGAAAAAAGAGGCTTTTCAAATGCTGCGCACCCGCACGCAGCGCCTATCAGCTGTCCAGGCGGCACAGCTTAAGGTTTTTTACACGCATGCGCAACGTAATCACCAAACCAGTAGTAACACCAGTTGAATCCCACCCCTGGCACAGTTTATGTCGTAAAATCTACTCAGGGCAGGGAGGCTTGTTGAGATCTTTAAAAAATACGTAATATAACAGCAAAGAAGTCAGCTCTCACTTTCATTTGAAAAAGGCAGAAAACAGTTATTTTAACTGATTTGCCTTTCTATTCCTGATCTCTGACTTAATTTGAGTGTTTTTCTTTTTTTTAGACTGTATTAATTTTAACGTACCTTATTCTTTATAACAGTACCTTTCTGCATCATTTCAAATATTTTCGGAGTACAGAATGTAACTAATCAATTCTAGAAATGAATAACCCCCCATAGTATATGGCACTAAAATAATGCAGATGCTTCTTGAGAATATATCTGAACTGGTCAATATAAAGCCAAAGAAGCCTGTGTTCAGATTTCAGGATCTGTGGGGAACTACAAGAAAATATGTTTAATTAAGCTGTAAGAGGAAGATACTTGGTGTGCTTTTATTATATTCTACCACATCAAAATACTTTAAAAAAAACAATTCTATAACCCTTGGGACAGTGTCAAGCACAGATTTCTAACAAGGGGGTAATCTGATTATAGAGGCCTTTTTCAAATCAGCTACCAGGAGTGGTACTTGCTGAAGCTGGAAAATAGTCCCTCCACCCATCATTCCATAGGGATTTTAGACCAATCATCGAACTTGTCTGTCCTGTTTTCCCTCCCTTTCCTTTGAGATGGGAAGAACAATTAAAAACCAAAATGGAAGCAAAAAGAGGAACCAATCTTTCTCCAGCTTCCCAGAATGAATTTCTCATAACTTAAGATTCTTAGGATATATAAAACACCTACAAATAAAAAGCATGAACTAGACAGAGAGAAGCACGGCACCATTTCAAGAGCATTAATCCTCAAAATCACTGGGGTTTTAAAAATTGTGGATCATGACAGTATTCTTTTACCACCAGACCTTTCTGCTTTCCTTCGAGACATTAAATGTTATTTCTGAAAGCAAATGATTCCTTTTAGGGATTTAATATCCGTGCCTAGGATATAATACTGCTTTAGAAAATATCAGTATTATTCACCCTTTGTCATTGATATATTTAACTGACAGGTAAGATAGAAAGTTCCTTAGCACATATATCACTTTCCATACAGAGCAATGATTAAGGTCCGAGTACTCTGGTCTTAAAGTTTTGCATGCATGTATCCCACAACTTCAAGTTAACGAAGTTGGAAAATGTCTCCTCTTTTGCAGTAATATATATTCTAATTTTAATAAGCCTATCAATGTCTTTCCTGGTGCCTGTCGATTATTAATTGGAAAGGTCACTTAGTGCAAAGCAAAACACCAGCCCTGAGTGCCATCTTTGTTATCATTCTTTGGCAGGGACTTAATGGAAAATAAATATGGAGAATGGCTGCAATGTTTAAGAATTGAAATATTGTCACTCGGAACATTTTGAATAGTGCTCCGTTTCACAACAAACAAACAAAAGCATGTAGAAAGATGTTGAGAACATTCTGCTCAGGGTCAGTTAAAAGGGATGTTGAAAACTTTAGTATTTGGGGGGGGGGGGAAAGAGCAATATTTTCTTCTGATTTTGTGAATAGTTGTGTGAATGAATGTTTTATCTGTGTTCTGTGTTTTAAAACATCTAACCAAATTCTGTTTCTACATGACTCTTGAGTAAATTACTTTTCTCTTGGCCACAATCGTTTACTTGCTTGGAAATTGATGTTTTGTGGTTGGCCATGCCATGGCTCCTGGGCTGGGGGAGTCTTCCATTGCAGCTATTGAGTTAGGATGGTCATGACATGTTCTTAGAATTCCTGATATGCCCGCTGGCCAAAATATTACCCTAGTGTGCTAAAGAGTCAATTTGGTCTCTTAGGCAGTTAAGTAATTATAGCCAGCTACCCAAGCCAAAAGTTTAACCAGGCTAATTTAACTCTCATAATTTGCTTCAAGAAATACTTGGAAGTTACTCAATGAATTTCTGTCAATGGGGCTGGAGCCTCTGTTTAAGAGCATATAATTATCTAGAGAAAGTAACTGATTATAGTGAAGTTAGATCAGATTTGCCAAGTACAGATAGTCTTTGACATACGACCACACAACTGAGCCCAAAAATCTGTGTTGCTAAGCAAGACAATAGTTAAATGAGATTTGCCCCATTTTACAACCTTTCTTGCCAATTGTTAAGTGCATTTCTGCAGTTGTTGAGTTAGTAACATGGTTTTTAAATGAATCTTTCTTCTTTCTCAATGACTTTGCTTGTCAGAAGGTTGCAAAAGGTGATCATATGACCCTGGGGCACTGCAACTGCTATAAGTACTTGTCATTAGCCAAGCATCCAACTTCTGATCATATGACCATGGGGATTCTGCAACGGTCATGCAAAAAACGGTCATAAGTCACTTTTTTCAGTGCTGTTGTAACTTCAGTCACTAAGTAAATGATTGTATATCAAAAACTCCCTGTAGATATGTTCTCTGAATTGAAGTATAAGTAGTAAATAATATCGGATTACAGCATAATTAAAAGTAATATGAAAATCTAATATAAGAAATAGATAACTGGAATAAAGGGAGGGGTGCATATCTGTGTATTGATAAATAACTATGGGGAAAATGTTTTCCTTTGAGGACAGGAAATAACACATGACTGGAAATGTCTTATGGAATTTGCCAACTCCTCTGACTGCCTTCCTATTTCCTCTCTCCTTCTGCAACTATTCATATGCTTCAAAAGACCAGATCAGCCAATTGAAAGCGGATAAAGTGATTAGAGAAGTTAGTGATGGCACGGGGTAGTAGGTAAACAGCTGAGCAGGCCTTTCTAAGCATTTGCACAGCTAGATTAGATAAAAATGCAGAAGAGGATTTCAAGTGAGGTTAGAGAAATGATGAAGTCATGATAAACAAGGAACATATGGGAGACCACAGACAGCCCAGCAAGCCGACTGATAAGTTAGACTGTGACTTCAGTGAAAAAGAAAGAAGTAAAATTAGAAACACATAAGTGTGGACATTCTACTTCCACCAAAATAGGAAAGCAAAAACACGAACATGTTTCTGTTTTCAGAGTTTGTCTGACTTGCAGTGGTTCCTTCCTAGAAGCTGACTCTTCTTAAAGCCCTCTTTGAGTCAAGTGAGAGCAGCAGAGAGTCCTTTGGGCCTGGTCCTTAAAAACGGGAGATGTTTTTTTCAAAGCAATCTGGTCTGTGATTGCCAGAAAAAGTTCTTCAGTCGGTGTAAATTCTCATGTTTGACCTTGTCTGATTCTTATCTGCATGTATGTTTCAGTAGTGTTACCTGGACCTTGGCTACAAGGCTACCACAGAGCAGATACAGTGTCGACTTAGCCAAGAACATTCTTGCTATGTGCAGATCATATGAGCTCCTGTTTGCTACTACTGTTTCCTTTCCTGCTATTTTAAGCAGTATTGTAAAAATCCTTCATGATAACTCTTTTCTTTCTTTTTCTCTGCTCTGTGTCTGAGAGACAAGTCTGGACCAATTTCTCCATCCTGCCTCTGGCAGCAAATGCAGCTAGCATTTCGGATCCTCTACCAAATCCCAGCTGCTTCAAAGGAAATACCCTACTTTCTTCTGTTAAGATCATAAGGAATAGAGGAGGAGGGGTCAGCTCTGTTTGGACATAATTACACTTCATCAAAAGAAGCTTTCTTCATCTTCCATGCGTGAAAAGTCTGCAAGCAGTTAAGTCTATCTCCCCCCTTTTCTTTCTTTTTCTTTCTTTCTTTCTTTCTTTCTTTCTTTCTTTCTTTCTTTTCTTGTCTCCCTTCTNCTTTCTTTCTTTCTTTCTTTCTCTTTTTTCAATATAAAAATTGCTATTTGGGAAAGTAGCCAAAACATGGAAAGTTAATGTAGGAAAACTGTGCATACACCCTTTACTTTCCTGTGAAGTTCTTTGAATAAATATGTTGAACAGTTTCTAAAGTACATCATCACTTTTTCTAGATTTTACTCATATTGATCTGAGTAAACTTCTCACTGATAAAATGTAAATGTGGGGAATAATCACAATGATTCTCTAATTACTCATTTCATTTCCTTTGTGACAGTTAAAGAAGATAGGCAGGGAGGGAGGGAGGGGGAGAGAGAGAGAGAGAGGGAGAGGGAGAGGGAGAGGAATTTTGAAACACACATGTTCCATCATATTTATGTTTGTTTTCAGCAATAATTATATGATGGAACCACTATACTTCTTTTTACAAACCAGAGATCTTTCAAGTATAATCAATCAACATAAAGATAAATCAAAATGTAATATCAAAATGTTATTAAAGAGATACAAAATCTTATAAAAAGTATAAGGCCTTTCCTTCTTATCCAGTGGTCTTTTTTTAATTAAGTTGTATTATCTTTGAAGTTGTATTTTATCATTCAGAATTGAAATCAGCCAGCCTGGATATGCATAAAGTATTGACCACATTCTTAAAAGTAAAATTTTCAGCTAGGAGTTAGAAGAACAGCAACACCCTGCAATCTGAGTGAAAGAATTAAGATACCAGTTGAAATTCTGATTGTGGACAGTCATGCCTTTGTTCCCAGATTTGCATTTGTGTTAATTACATAGCCAGAAAGTTCTGAGGTTTCTGTTTTCCTGCAACTGGTTTTGTTTTGTTTTGCTTTTATTCAACTGAGGAAGTTTGGAGTCTTTTAATGCAGGCCAGGACACAGGATTAGACCCAGAGTTCCTTGTGTTCTGAGTTCAAGTGTAAACACTATGCTAAAACAGCCTTCCCCAGAAGCACGAGGTTACCAGGCCAACCTATCTTTTTGGATGGTGCCCTCAAACTTGTCTATTATACTTAAATTTGTAACCAGCTCTTACCTCCTATTTCCAGAGAAATGGCAAATGCCGAATCTAGCAAGGTTTTCTTTACCTTGAGCTTTGCACTGCTATCCTTGCTTCAGGAAGTGTTGTGGAGTAAATTTTAACTTGAGCCAAAATTTTATTTACAACTAATGCAATGTGGTGAGCAGGTGTTGCTGCCTTTAGGGATTTTGTTTGCTTATTTTGAGTTCTCCGCTTAGCTATTATCTTCATTTCTCATGCAAGTAGCAGAATTCCAAATAGAGTCTTATTGGTATAAAAGCAATATTGGGGTTGATGGTACTCTTCTGTAAGAGCAATGACTAACTCATTAAATCAGTATTGTAGCCACTGAGATGGACAGCTATATAAATTTGTTTTATATATTCAGTACAAAAATAAGATAGGTACTCGACATTTTCCCCTATTCTCACCTATGTGATACCTGCAAACATATTTTTTTTCTCTGGCTATCCACCAGAATCCTCAATCTTGTTTCTGCCTCCTTCTATGTTTCCTTCTGGATTTCCAGCTACAGTAAATGAGAACATGACATGGAGAAGAATGTTGTGTGTATTTATTTAACCCATTTATATAGCTGCTCAAATCTAGGCATAAAATCGTTACAAATGGGTTTAATTAACATCCCTTTAGTGGTTTTCAGAGACAACCTTTTCTGAGAAAGACCCATTGAAGGCTTGTGATACCTTATGAAGTTTTCCCTTAGAATTTAATTGAAGACGGGAAACCATGGAAGCTGCAAACGGCTGACAAAGAGTATGTTCACACAATCACAGATATACATCCCTTGGCCTCCACATAATTAAATAAATGCAAAAACATCACACCACCTCCTTGAGAACATTCAACTTCCTAACCTCCCTTGAAAAAATGTCTGAAATTTTTTGTCTTAAATTCTCTTTCATCAAATTGGAAAAAAAAATTGATAGAGAAAAGCAGGATAACTTCTCTGCTCACAACTTATTTAGAAAGTACTTTGAATGGATTCACAAAAAGTCAATTATGTCAAAACCGGAGGAGACTGTTTATAAACACACCAGCACCCAATACTAAAATTGGAAAATATATGATAATTCTAGAACCAGGAAATATTTTTATTATTAAGACTGTAATCCTATGCATGTTTACTTGAAAAGAATTCCCTGAATCCATTAAGACTACCTAACTATCCTTGAATCTGGCAACACATTTTTTCCCTCATCAGAAGCGAAAAATTGCAAAGTGAATTATGTCCTAAAAGAGAAATACCATCATTCTTCCTTTGTTCAACCCATTTGCTGATATCAGAAAGCAACCCCCCCTCAAAATCCAGATTTATTCCTTCCTTCCCTCCTTCCTCTCTTCTTTCCTCTTTTCCTTTCTTCCTTACATTCATATAACACACACACGTACACACACACCCAATCATCCATCCATAGAAAAACAATCCTGTAGTAGGTGACCAAGCCTAGTTAAAGAATGTTGCAGCCTACTTATATCCTATAAATGAAAGTTTAATAGTAGTGGATTAATAGTTAATGGATACCGTTTTAGGTCTTGACTGTGCTTTCGGTTGTTAGTTTAACAAATCTATAATGAAATTATTTACCTCTTCCACTTCTGCCAACGAATCTCAGGTCATTAAACCGTGCCACTTGATTCTTCATTACAGCTGAGGCATTCCTCAGCTCTGCAGAATAATTTTCATCGTTTCCAGCCATGACTGTGACCACTGTCCCATCAGGGACTTCTCCTAAAGCCACCACCTATGACAATAAAGACATAACAATAATTTCTTTGAATCACAAACCAAACACTAAATACTTGGTAGTTAGCGTTGCTTGCACCCTTTAATTGTATTAGCAGAATAGGGGAAGGTTCAGGCCGATCATGGCCGTTATTTTCCAAATGATTATGATTCCACTCCTTGAGGTATGAACACATTTGCAACAGGAAGCAGCCATTCAGTGGCCTCCTGCTGAATATGGGGCTCTGGTTTCTACTCCACAGCATAAATTATGCACAAAGGCTACCTGCAGTAGACATGAATTCAAATGCATGCAAAAGTTGAGCAAGATGGACTGGTAGGTTAAGACCACTCTATAATTTCACAAGTTCGTTGCTCATGAAATTTCCATAGTCAAATAGGGCTGGCGCAATGGTTAGAATGCAATATTGCAGGGTAACTTTGCCAACTGCCAGCACTTTGAGTCTCACCGGCTCAAGGTTGGCTCAGTCTTCCATCCTTCCAAGGTTGGTA
>AZIM01000600.1:186799-197859 GCA_000516915.1 Ophiophagus hannah
TTGATTGCTCTCACTGTCAGAAAAATTCTCCTTATTTCCAGGNNNAATCTCTCCTGGATCAGTTTCCATCCATTGATCCTCGTCTGGCCTTCAGGTGCTTTGGAGAATAGGTTGACCCTCTCCTCTCTGAGGCAGCCCTTCAAATATTGGACATATCATGTCACCTGCTAGTCCTTATTTTCATTAAATTAGACATATCCAGTTCTAGCAACCATTCTTCATATACTTTAGCCTTCAGACCCCTAATCATCTTTGTTGCTCTTCTCTACACTCTTTCTAAATTCTCATTATTTTTTTTTGTATCGTGATGACCAGAGTTGTACACAGTATTCACTTTCTGGCAAATGGCAGTCCAATCTCTTCTTGAAAGTCTCAAGTGATGGAGCACCCCCAACTTCTGAAGGCAAGCTGCTCCATGGGTTGAATGCTCTCACGGTCAGAAAATTCCTCCTTATTTCCAGGTTGAATTTCTCCTTGATCAGTTTCTGTCCATTGTTCCTTGTCTGGCCTACAGGTGCCTTGGAGAATAGCTTGATCCCCTCCTCTCTATAGCAGCCCCTCCAATATTGGACATATCATGTCACCTGCTAGTCCTTCTTTTCATCAGACTAGACATACCCAATTCCAGCAACCGTACTTCATATGTTTTATCCTCCAGGCCCCTAATCATCTTTGTTGCTCTTCTCTGCACACTTTCCAGAGCCTCATCATCATCTTTATAGTGTGGTGACCAAAACTGGATGCAGGACTCTAGGTGCATCTAGACAGAATAGGAAGAATGTTGTTAGCTTCACAGGCGAAGCAAAACCAAACGATTATGCATGTACTCTCAAGAAACATCTGTTAGCAGGAAAACAGCAGCCGTGTCCATTTGATAAAGCAGAAACATTGAATGCATTCTGGTCCTCAGCCAGTTGGATCTCCAGAAGGGATCCTTTCAGCTGATGAGAGACTATAATTAGACTTAAAAAAGGAGCCAGAACTTATTGTACCCTATTTTGTCACATTTCTCTCTTGGTAGTAAATAGAAAATTTGATTTCCTTGATTGGAAAGGAAATTAGAATTCTCTTTTTTTTCTTTCTTCCACACGTTCATGATGTCCTAAACTAAGATACCCTTCAGAGCTAAAATAAAAATCGGTTCCATTTCTAGACATGCTTGCTCAAAACGGAGAAATGAATAGAAGGTAAGAAATCTTGCAAAGCAGCCAGATGGCTTTTAAGGGTCATTTTGTCATGCTTAGAACATAGAACATAAAGTGATAGAGTTGGAAGGGACCTCTGAGGTCTTCTAGTCCAACCCCCTGCTCGAGCAGGAGATCCTATCTGATTCCAAGGCTGTCCACCAGTCTCTTCTTGAAAGCCTTCAGTGATGGAGCACCCCACAACTTCTGAAGGCAAGCTATTCCATTGGTTATGGTGGCAAGCTCACCATTAGGAAATCCCTTCGTAGTTCTACGTTGCTTCTCTCCTTGCTTAATTTCTATACATTGTTATCTTATATAGAAACGCAATAGGAACATAAAAAAACTGGCATTTAATTTAATTTATGAAGGTCTTCCTCTGGAGCATTGTCTTTGATTCCAAAATAGCCACAATAATGATTTATCATTTTAATACTCTATTCGACCCCAAATTTCCCTAATCTTAGCTCCAATTCTGAATATCTCTCTCTCTCCCTCCCTCTCCCTCCCTCCCCGCTCTCTCAAATTACTGTTAAATATTTTTTCGCATGGAAACTCTGTTTTCCTCTCTGGCTTTATGCAACAGTGAATTAGCAGAAATGGTGCCCAGCTGTGCTGATTGTTTTGAGCTCAAAATAAACTTCCTTTGAACAGACAGGGGGGTGGAACATGTGCCAGTGTGATGGAAAAATAAAAGATGGACAGCATCTCAGTGTCTAGTGTGGTTAGCAGGGGAAATAGGTTCTAATGCAAGAGTTCCCAGTCCTATCTGGAAGTACGTCTGTCTGTGTGGTTGTTTGTCTGTATGGCTGCCTGCCTACCTATCTACTCACTTACCTGTCTATTTACCTATCATCTGTCTGTATTATTCCCCCTCCCTCTCTCTCCCCCCTCCCTTCCTCCCCCCCCCCTTTTCCCCTTTTCTGTTTTCTCTTGTGTTGCTTTCCCTTCCTTAGANCCCCTTCCTCCCCCCCCTCTTTTCCCATTTGCTGTTTTCTATTGTGTTGCTTTCCCTTCCATAGACTAATGTTTATTCCTCTTATATGGGGAATAGATAAGAAAATTCTCTTCTACAGAAAACAAAGATGTGAGGTAGAATGGTCTAATTTAATACATTCCTCAATAAATAGATTTTGGAATCAAAGGATGTATTATTATTATTTTTGGGGGGGGGGGTAAACGTATAGATTACTTCTTCGACTGGTCCATACAATTTTGCCACCAGCTACTGAAATTTCTCTCTTCATATTCTGGATTAATATGTTCCTCTTTTCCGTCACCCTTCAAAAAAAAAAAAGATTCCTGGAGAAAGGACAAAAGAAGTCATCTGTTGGGATTGCCAGGACTCGTTGACCTTGGAGTATTCAAGCTTGACTTAGTTGCTTCCATGAAGTGTTCCAACCCTTCCAGAAATGTTCTTAGCTTGGGAGAGTCTTTTTTTTTTTTTTGGCTCAAGGGATTTTTTTTTTTTTGAAGTTGAAAGAATTGCTTGGGTCTCAGAAGACTTTGGGAATGTTGAGATGGTATCTGAATGCTTTCAACTGTTTCAGCACACCCCTAGACCTCTGTCTTATCATTTCCCCCCCATTTTATTGCTCCAGAGAATTGTAGCTGAAGATTAAGCCTTCTGCCTGCATGCAGGCAGCTTGACCAGACGTAGGCTTGGACAAGCCATACTGATAGCTTAGTTGCAGAGTTTATCTTTCCCAATAGTCTTGTGGAGTCAGCAATTAAGAGGGCTCAGGAAGGCCATGTTAACTTGCTAGCTCAGCTGTCTCCCCAGCCTTTGGAAAGTGAGAATGGTCTTTGTTAAAAGAAAAAGATAGCAGAAGAATTGACTCGGTAGGATCTGTTATCTCATCCTGGAGACTTCCCTCTCTTCCTGTGCCTTCAACTACCAGATGGAGTCCTTGTTCTCCTTCGTTTTTTTAGCTGATCTGATGTTTCTTTTTTTAATGTCACCATTTCCTTGCATGACTCCCACTTGGTGCAAAAAACCTGGCCCATCTTCCTTCCTTCCCACATATTTGCAATTAGCAAGCTTCACTCTCCTTTTGGATAGAATTAGAATATTTTTTATTGGCCAAGTGTGATTGGGCACACAAGGAATTTGACTCCTGTGTAGAAGCTCCTGATGTACCTACAAGCAGCAAAGCGATAAACCGTAAGATACTAATACTGTAGAAGAAAGTAATAGGAAAGACGAGAAGGATAATAGTAATACAGCCCTGCTGCTCGCTTCTCTTGCTTCTCTTCTTTTGTTTCACTTCTCTTGCTTCACTTCTCTTGCTTCGCTTCACTTCTCTTGCTTCACTTCTGTTGCTTCTCTTCTCTTGCTTGTTTTCATACAGCTGAGTAGCCTTTCTGAGATTGGTTACCAAGAATATCCCACACTCTAGCTTTGTACAATTTTTATAACATGGTGAGTTTTATTTACATCCTTTTCCTTCTAACCCCCAGTATGGATATTGGTTGTTTGTCACCACTGTTGGAAATGGACATGTTTGAGCCAAGTTATCCAGCATGCAATGATTGCATTATCTCTTTATTACACAGCTCACATCCCGCGTGGATCTTGTTTGCGCAAATTTGCTAAAGGCCATTCTCTCCCAACAACATGCATCATAGACCTAAAACGTTTACAGAAAAATCACATGGAGAAGCTTTTACACATGAATTTGCTGACTCTTCTGTATCTGGTGTTTTCTGACTGTTCTGTATCAGTTGCACAAAATAATATATGTTTTTCTTTTTCAGTTAGCTGGCGTTGCATTTCTTGGAGCTGGTCTTTGGGCATGGAGTGAAAAGGTAAGCAAATAAGTTCCTTCGTAGGACCTAATCTTTTCCCAGAAAGATGACTTGTCTATCTTTAGAGAGCTAGATTACAAAGACTAGTAAATAAAGGAACACATAGCAAAATGTGTCTCCGTGAAGATTTTATTCATTGGTGTGAAATAATTTCTTCATTCAGGAATGAAGAGTTTAGTCTTAACCCTATAAATGTCTCAAAAGAAGCCCAGCTAAGTTCAGGAATAGCTACTCTTAAGGGTTTGAACTTCATGTTTTCCTAGGAGTAGGTTTCATTAAACATGACCTCTGAGTAAGCCGGAGTAGGCTCATGTTTTCAAGCCCACGTTCTTTGCACATAGAACTTCTTACTTCAGTTATTCTACTCTTCATTAAATTCAGAAGCATGTTTTTCGTGCCAATTTGTGTCCTTTGTTGAACCATTGCATTCACAAAGGATACCAATTGTGATGTGATCTGAGGCCAACAGAATGTAAATTAGAGTGCCTTGGCTGAAGTACTTCGTAGGCACTGAAGGTCTTTTTTGAAAAATGTTTTCAAACCATCCGTTTGAAAAACAGGTATTTCAAGCATCTCTGGAATGCCAAAGAGCCATTACTTTATACTGAAGTCCAAGGAAACGATATCCACTGTTTTTCCCCAATCCACTAATTTAATCACTTCATCAAAGAGGCATAATCAATGGAACAGTTTGACTTCTGGAGTTTTGGGTGCTCCATCACAGAATTCCATGTTTGTTCAGGTTTGACTGTGCAATTCCCATTTCCTTTTTCCTTTGCCAGCACTTTCCCCTGTTTTTATAGCTGGTACAATTATTTAAACAAACAAATGAACAAGCAGTGATGACAACAAAGAAACCACCAGTTGCCAAGAATATGTCCTTCATGACTAACTTTCCTACAAAGCAGTTAAACAATTTCTAGGGTCTTTGCCTTTCACCTGGACGCTGCAATATACTTTCTTCCAAAGTTCGTTTATGTTAGCAAGCTAATAAATAAATTTCTGAATGTTCTTGGGGGGTTGTGTGTAGGCCAGTATAGAGTGGCTGGGTGTCTAGTCACACTAGATGTGAAAGTGGAAGAAAAACTAGTGAAAGTTCAGAGACAAAGAAAGACAGTTTGGTTCATCAAGAGGACTAGAAACCAACTTCTCGAAAGATACACCTGAGTTGGGAATGTTTAGCCGTGAGAAGACTAAGGAAGAACATGGTCAGGGTCTTCAAACACTTAAAAGGGCATATACAGAAGAAGGTGACTCCACTTGGGTGGTACCAAAAGCTTCTCAGGTGTAGTCTCTATTCACTGGGTGCGTTCAAGCTGAAAGTAGACTAGGTTGACTAACTTTGTCTAGGTTGTTTCCTGTACCAAGTAGTTTTTGCAGTGAGTAGTGTGCTCAGACAGCTTATTCTTTTACGCACACAGACACATGTACACACACAGATGGATAAATACACAAAGTTAAAAGATCAACATGAAAATATAGGAAGGGAGGGAGGGAGGAAGGAAGGAGTTGAAAACAATAGAAAACGAAGAGAAAGAAAAGAAACTTCAAAAAGTTAATAGATCAACATGAAACTATAGAATGGGAAGGGAAGGAAGGAAAGAAGGAAGGAAGGAAGGAGTTGAAAACAATAGAAAATGAAGAGAAAGAAAAGAAACTTAAAGTGACTTTTCATCTTCTTTAGAGCATATATATATATTTGGATCTGTTTCTTCACTTCTACATAACATAACCCGGTTCCCTTCTCCTCATATGCGATCCTTATTCATCAGTAAATTCAGAAATTGATTTGTATCCCTTTTCAGCAGAAACTCCACAAAAGGTTTCCAGTCCTTTACAAAAGTAAGTTGTGTCCCCCTCCCCATATCAAGCAAGTCAGTTCATTCATTCCCGCCATTCTGCTGCCTTCACCATCCTTCCCTCGGTTGTTTCTGCAGTCTTAGCTTAAACAGCTCTTTCTAACCGAGGGGTTTTATGATTGCTTTTAATGGTGTCTAAAAACAAAGAAGCCACTCTAGAGAACTGACAGCTCTTTGTTGAGAAGTGCTAGTTAATCAACAGCTGTCAAGTAAGTGAACAGCTATTTTGGCTTTGTTGTCACGGAAGCAGGAAACGGCTGCAGCAAACACCAGCAAACCCTGCCCCAAACAGCCATAAAGCCACTCTGTGCCGTCTTCAGCTCGTTTGTTCCATCTAGCGGAGGCTTTTTCTATTTCCTCCTTCTCAGATGGGCTGGCCTTTTGGAGGCTCCTTAGCCAGCGATACCCTTGGTTTGTCCTCAAGGGCACACTGATCAAAAAGCTGAAGCCCTGTTTTGGTTCTCTGGGATTTATTAGCTGAACAACAACCTGATTTCCAGTAAATTTGCTTCTTGGAAAACATCATTGTGCAGAATTTAGAGAATTATGTGAGAGAATTTCTCTTTTTTTGTGTGTCTCTTTTTGGAAAGTGATGTTGTGACCTAGGCTTCCCCAACAGCATGAAGCTGACTTCTCATCCCGATAAACCCCTTTTATTTAAGTTAAAGTGAATTCCTCTCCAGCAAAGTCCTGGCCAAAAGTCTTTCAAGAGTTTTTACTATTACAGACCTTTATCAGGCTTGGAGAGTTGCCAGACTGATATCTTCCAAATGCCATGCTACAGCAGCAATTACTTGGCAAGAAGTCAGGAACAGATCTTCACCTGAATGAATTGAACTAATTGTTTCCTGCCAAACCCCACTCCCCTTTTGCTCCTCTTTATTCCCTCTGGGAGGGGCCATTCACCATCCACCTGTGCCCTTACTCCTGGTTTGACCCTTGTTCCTTAACTGTCCCCTTCTCCTGGCAGCTCTGCACATGCGCACACTGGGAACAGGCTCCAGCTNNTCTTCTGCCCCACTGATCTCTGACTCCGAAGGCAGCTGATAACAGCCAGACGGCCCTGGCCCTCTCTGTGCTTCCGACACAGAGTCCTCGTCAGAGCCTTCCCCAGACTCTGGGACTGGCCCATGTTCCTCCCCAACCTCCTCACTGTCTGAATCTGCCACCAGCTCTGCTGACTGCTGGTGGACCACAACAAGTGACTGAAAAGATTTTTTTTTAAAAAAAATCTCAGTGGAAATAAAATTGCACTGTGCTTTTTAAAGGGTGCATGGTGAATAATTATTATCAGTTGAAAGCCCACTTCAAAATCCAAAGTAAATATTAAAATTGAGCAAGGTCATCCGATACATCATTATACATATCATAACTGCGGCGAGAATAGCCTTCGCACAGGGATGGAAGAAGGAAAAGATACCATCTGAAGAAGACTTGACNACCATCTGAAGAAGACTTGACACAAAAAATAATGGATTGTGCGGAACTGGATAAATTCACAATGGAATTAAGAGGCAAAGATGATTCGGACTATTATGTGGTTTGGTATAGGTGGTACAAATGGGGGAGGATAGAAATATATCTATGTATAAAAGGAGAGGTATGTATTAATAATGACATGAACACTGTTAATGTGAATAGAGATTTGTATTTTTGTTTTTAAAAAATAAAAATATTTTTAAAAAAACAAAAAAAACAAAGTCCAAAGTAAATATTAAGTTGCATTTTGTTGGACCAAAGGTTTAAAATATTGAAGCAAATAAGATCTGCCCGTTTGCCTAAGGAAAGTGTTAAAACACATTCCTTTTGGGAACAGCATCTGGCAAGCAGCATTTTCTTTTTCTCTCCTTGTTTATTCTGAAAATCCATTTGCCCATTTAAAAATCTCGCATTAGCCCTTCATTTGAGCATTCTTAGTCAGATCTTCTATTTGTCCATTACAGAATTGGATTCATTCGCAAGCCAACAGTAAAGTGAGCATCGGTAAGCCCAGAGTTGCTTTGGGAGAGATGGATGGCTATACAAATTTGATTAATAAATACAAATGAACTTTTTAGTGTAATAAGAATTCTGTCATACCCCTAATACAATCCTGGAAAGGGAAAAGTTTCCTTGGATTTGCAACACTAGTTTGCTAAGAAATGTTTGTGAAATGGATGATGATGGAAGAGGAGCAGGAGGAGGAGGAAAAACAGGAAGGAAGGAAGGAAGGAAGGNAGGAAGGAAGGAAGGAAGGAAAATTTCATTTGGTCTTTTCTGAGGTTGACTTAAGGTCAGAATGAAAAACTGTATACACAAATATATATTTATTTTTTAGCCCAGTAGTTCAGTATTTGGGATTCAAACTGGTTTCTCCAGAAAGGTCATCTACCACCTTCTTAGTCTGATTCCACCATTTTTTCATTCCCAACTAACCAAATTCTCAACAAGCTATTTCCTAGCTAGTGTGAATTCTGACAGTGAAGTAGGTATCTGCAGACTGTTTGATTATACAAAGCTGATACATGTTACAAAGAGATTGGTGATTTTTTTGAAGGGGGCAATTCATAGGATTGATGGTGGATTGATTCATTCATTCGTTCGTTCGTTCAACTATACAATTTTTGACCACCCATCCTGCCATTTCCCCCCTCCATTTTGCATCCTCTGCTATATCCCCATAAACCTATTTAAGGAGAGTAAATGAAGTGAGGATCTTGGAAAATAGGACTTTGCACTTGTGGTCAAAAGGCTAAACATTTTCTGTACTTTTGTAGAACCCTGGCATGCTCACGGCACTCTGCATTGTTTGTCACCCACGAAGCTTCAGCAGGACTTCGTCCTTGTTCGTTTATGTTCCGTTTTAGGGTGTGCTGTCTGACCTATCGAAGATGACTCGCCTGCACAGCTTTGATCCTGTGTTCCTTATCTTGTTTGTTGGAGGGGTGATGTTCATTCTGGGGTTTGCCGGCTGCGTGGGAGCCCTGCGTGAAAATATTTGCCTTTTGAAATTTGTAAGTTGCTGGATTCTGGTGTATTTTTGTCAGGGGAAGAACTGTTTAGGCAGAACTGGACTACCTATCCAAAAATCCAAACCAACATCAGATGGTAACCATTCCTACCATCTAGTGGCCATCTATTTCCTGACATCCCAGTTCTAACAGCTTTACTGAAAGGCTGTCACTTAATTGGAACATTCTGAACAATGCCTTAGAAAATTCACATTTTCATTGCCTTTCATTGAACATGACTTTCTCAAAGTAGTTTCCAGACTACTCAGCTTTTGGTCATGCTTTTGGGAATACTGGGGGTTGTAATCCCAATGCAATATTGTAACAATAACACCTCTTTGGGATTCACGTTAATTGCTGAGGAACCACTAGTTAGAAGAAACAAAAAAAAAGAATAGTAAGGAGCTTCAAAGGTCTCAGTTTCTCTCTTTGTCTCATGGCTCATATCAATCTGACATAAGTGGTATTGCTGATCGCCGTTCTCCTGCTTCCATTTTTTTCAAAGAAACCATTTTCTCTATCTAGCTTTCCTTGTTCATTGTCAAAGGCTGCAAATTATGGCACAGTATGTTAATAGATTTTGAAGATTGCTACAAGCAAAGCCTGTGATATTAGTTGATGCCACCATCCAGGAGGTTTTGCTGGGGTGCGGGGGTCATGGCAAGTTTTTATTTTCCTTTTGAAAATAGGCAGATGCCTTTTTTCTGCAGGAAAAGTCTTGACCTGTTTCAAGGATTTTCAGACTTTTTGTCTTTGGGGGAACCTTTTCCATATATAACATCAGGAGCCAAACTCAAAAGTTCTCTTGGATAATCATGGGGAACAGCCAGATAGATCACAGTTGGGAATTATCTACATTATCTCATGTAACTGGAGCAGTTGGTGCTTTCCATGCAGTTGGCCAATTCCATGGAATAATCTTCCATTTAAGTTGCTGATGACCTCCTAAACCTAAAAGATCAGCTTGCATTCCCTGGAGCACTGTTGAAAACCAACTGGATTCCCAATAAAGGAGAATATTTGTAGTTCAGAGTTGAAATGAGGGATCCTTAGAGCTCTCTGAGCTTGCTTGTCTTCTTGTGGATGTTTCATGACCCAACTAGGTAAACTAGGTTGATGTTCATGATGATGACTAGCCCTGATGATGTTACCTAGTTTGAGCAATGAAACATCTGCAACCAAGTTCAGAGAGCACCGAGAATCCCTCAACAGAAAGACTTTCTTTTGCTTTTTGATGGAAGCATTCTTCCCCTTCCTAAAATTGGTTGTCTCTTTCTCTCTCTCTCTCTCTCTCTCTCTGTCTCTCCATCCCTTCTCCCCTTGCTGTAGTTCTGTGGGACCATCGTGCTCATTTTCATTCTGGAGTTGGCCTTGGCTGTTCTGGCATTCTTGTTCCAGGACTGGGTGAAAGACCGAGTAGAGACGTTCTTTAAAAACAACATTAAGGCCTACAGAGATGACATTGACTTGCAGAACCTCATTGATTCATTGCAAAAAATGGTAAGTTGTTGAGTTAAACGTGGCTGATCTAAACCATGTTTTGTTTTAAATTATGAAGCCAGGAATGATTGCTGTCCCTTTACTTTCTCTCTCTCTCTCTCTCTCCCTCTCCCTCTTTCTCCTTCCTTCCTTCCTTCCTTNTCCTTCCTTCCTTCCTTCCTTCCTTGATTCATTTTATTTTTTACCAAAGATAAAAATACAAAATACAGAATTAAAAAAAAGAATTTATTTATTTATTTTATTTATTGAATTTATATTGCCGCCTATTCATCCATGGCAACTTATTACAAAACAAGACACAAAATTACAAAATTCATTTATTGAATTCATATTGCCTCCTATTTGCCCGTGGCGACTTATTACAAAACAAGACACAAAAAAGGAAAACAAAACAACCCTGAATATTACGAATATAAAATTAACAATACACATATAACCAAGGGTGGTATGCTGCCAGTATAACGACTGGTTCAGATGTTCAAATGCATTTTCTCTCTTTTGTTCTCTCTCTTGCAGAACCAATGTTGTGGTGCTCAGAGTCCAAATGACTGGAACCTCAACATTTATTTCAACTGTAGCAGTGTGAGCAAAAGTCGGGAAAGATGTGGAGTCCCCTTTTCCTGTTGTATCCAGGATCCTGCAGTGAGCTACTTCTTGTCTCCTTATCCCAACTTACTCTCCAAAGCACCAGAAGGCAGGACAAGAAACAATGGGTGGAA
>AZIM01000601.1:58835-72361 GCA_000516915.1 Ophiophagus hannah
TAGATAGATAGATAGATAGATAGAGTGGGATAGACAGTGTCACCATCAGATGGGTTTGTAACTGGCTGACAAACCATACTCAACGAATAGTCCTTAATGGTACTACATCTACATGGAGGGAAGTAAGCAATGGGGCACCACAAGGTTCCATCTTAGATCCAGTACTCTTCAATACTTCATAAATGACTTAGATGAGGGAATAAAAGGGGAACTCATCAAATTTGCAGATGACACTAAACTGGCAGGAATAACCAATACTCCAGAAGACAAGTTCAAGATGCAAAAAGATCTTAATAGACTAAACAATGGGTCCCATCCAACAACATTTAATTTAATGTAGTGGAAAGCAAGGTTTTACACCTAGGCAGGAGAAACTAAAGGTACAAGTACAGTTTAGGAGAAACCTGGCTCAAAAACAGTAACTGTGAGAGGTACCTTGGAGTCCTAGTGGACAATCACCTAAGCATGAGCCAGCAGTGTGCAGCAGCAGCCAAAAAATCTAATACAATCCTTGATTGTATAAACAGAGTCATAGAATCAAAATCATGTGAAGTATTACTGCTGCTTTATCAGTCCTTAGTAAGACCACACCTGAAATACTGCATCCAGTTTTGATCACCACATTACAAAAAAGATGTTGAGACTTTGGGGGGGGAAAGTGCAAGGAACAGCAACTAAGATGATTAAGGCCCTGGAGACAAAAACATATGAAGAATGGTTGCAGGAAATAGCTATGTCAGTCTAGAGAAAAGAAGGACTAGGGGTGATATTATAGCAGTGTTCCAGTAATTGAGGGGCTGCCATAAAGAAGAGGGGGTCAACCTTTTTTCCAAAGCACCAGAAGGCAAGATAAGANTGGAACAGCTTTGCCTTCAGAAGTTGTGGATGCTTCATCACTGGAGGTTTTTAAGAAAAGGGATGCTGCTATGATTGTAAGTGTGAAAAATGGCCATAAGTCACTTTTCTCAGTCACTAAATGAACTGTTGTAAGTCAAGGACCACCTGTATTTGCCACTGATCTGGAGATGGGACATGAAAGGTCCCTACCTATTCAACTTAACTATGAACATGGGATTCTCCTACTCCCTGATGAACAGAAGGAAACAGTTAATACTTCCTTTTTTAATTGTTTTCAGAAGAATGAGATGAAATCAGATACCTACACTAATTAAAGGGTTGGACGCAATGGGCTAAATAGATCTTTCCATCTCTATGAATCTATGGGATATATGTTGAATGACTGAATATTTCAGGACTCCCTGCAAAGTCTTACCTTCAAATTAGTTTGGGGAAGTGAAAGGAGGTGGAGGTTACTAGCCAAGGGCAAAAATAAAATAAAGAGCATAAATAAAATAAAGTTCTGAAAAAACAAATGAAGCCAGGCGTAGAATAAAATTTAAGTTAAAATGAAAAACAGCCTTAAAACTGAACTGCCATAAAATATAAAATCATCATAAAATATCAAAAAGTATGTATGATGTACGTATAACCTTTTTTTAAAGGTCACTTTGATGTTGAAAATTTTACATTATAGGAATCAGGCACTGATCTGGAAGTGGGTGGGGGTATACCCAGGTTGGTGGCAATATCTTGGTGATCTTAAAAAAGTAAGCCCATATGGATCTGATTACTGTTTGAATGGGAGACAACCAGAAAATCTCAGGTTGAAGACTTGACTTGAAAGACCAAGAAGCATAAGAAGAAGCAGTGACAAATCACTTTTGATACTCTTACCAAGGAAAGCTATATAAATGCCTCCATAAAATTGAGGGTTGTCACTATTAACCATCTGCTCCATTTCACTTGAAGACCCAGGTAAAGGCTGTGAAGTTCTGTGTCTATAGCAGCAGTCACCAACTAGTGGTCTGCGAGAAAATTTTGGTGATCCACAGAAAAATTATTTCCATTTTTATATTGCACTAAATACTATTTATCTTTTTTAAAAAAATTCATATTAGTGGTCCACGGGATTTAAAATTATGAATTTAGTGGTCCCTGAGGTCTGAAAGGTTGGTGACCCCTGCAAGTTTATAGAACATCTGGATGTCAATCAGTCAGTCTTGAAAGGTGAAAGAAAACAAATGCTGTGAAATTAGGCCTGGAAAGAAACTGAAGCCAAAGCAAGTGACAAAACCAGGGGAACAACAGAGTTTCACTGTTCAGTCTTACTTGACAGAATTCCCCATTTCAAAAGGCCTCTGGCCTGCAGCTTAAATATTAACATGTTTAAATATTTCAAAACAATTTAAAATTCCTTCCATATTTCAAAACACTTTAAAGTTCCTTCCATATTTCATTTTCTAGAACTTTTACATAGACGTCATCTAGCTGTTAAGGGATAGAATGAAATGCCTTGGTATCTTCTGGAATCAACGATCGAATCAGATATAGATGTTCCACAGTTCAATATCACCAAACTGTGGTACTTCAAAGCACTAATACTCTATTCTTCTCCCCACACACACACACACATTGGATGGTTGGTGGTATCTCCTGGCCAATAGAATTGCATTCCTCCATATTTGCTTAATTATAAATTATCCCATAGTACCCAACAAAAAGAGTTAACATTTCAAAAGTCTAGGAGAAAATGGCTCAGAAAATAATTCTGGAGAAGTGTAATCCAGAAAATAGATTTGTAAAATATTTACATTTCAAATGGCATGTTCTAATCATGATTTGTAAAGAGAGCTAGTTTGGTCTAGAGTCCAGGAGACATGAGTTCTAATCCTGTCTTAGGCATGAAAGCCGACTGGGTGACTTTGGGCCAGTCTCGCAGACCAAGTCCCCTGATAAGGTTCTTATTGTGGGGAAAGGAGGAGGAGGAAATAGCGTGGTGTATATTCATTGCCTTGAGTTAACTATCTGTCCATCAACAGCACTAATACTATATATAGACTAGCAGCTTGCAATCTATAAATTTGTGCGCGCGCAAAGCGCATGATTAGCTAACTGATTGTTACACTAGGAGAATCCCACCCCTGCTAATAAGTAACAAGACTAATTCCTATACATATACATTCTTTGGGGTTAGGATAATGCCACAATAGTCTCCATTTATTTTAACATCGGTTTTTGCTGAACAACTGCAGTTGTGATAATCAACTGCAGTTTTGTTTTGTTATGTTTCTGAGGAATGCTAGCCAACATCTATGACCATCATTTACAGCTACAGCAGGAATTGTCAGCAGTTCCCACACTTTTGTGTGGCCAAAGGAAAGGAATGAACTGTGGTTATCTTCAAATCCATGAAAGCTGGCCAACATCTACTCTTCAATGGTGTCTATATGAGATGCACATGTCTGGATGGGTGTTTCATAAATATTCTGGATGCTTCTGACCCTGAGACTTTAGTTTTGCCTTCTGGCATGAACCTGGGGTGCTTCCCAAGACACGTTTGCTCTCCACTTCTCTCACGCTGCAGGGTTTTCATCCTGGTCTGTAATATTCCATATGACATCAAACATGACCAACAGAAATTATTTTGAAATTTGAACAGGTCTTCTGGTTTTGTGGTCTTTTCAGTCTCTTTTGGACCCTGCTGAATTGTCTCCTGATTGTGTTTCTTACAGCATTCATTTCTCAGGGCTTTATTTCCCTCCTCCTTTTTCTTTCCTTTCCTCTGGTCCTTGCAACCTTTTTCAAAGGTAATGAGGTGCTATTATTTTAAATTCCTTTTGCTTCCAACAGGCCTGTTGCCTGGTGAGAATTGGACTGTGTTTTCTTTAAGAGCAAGGCCAGATCGCAATCAAGCAAGCTCTCTGGTGAGCATCCTTTACAAATTTATCATCCTTTTTCTTAGCCTGAGATAATATTGAGATCTGGAGAGAAAAAAAGTGGAGGGGGGAGACTCTCTGTCTTTTTCCAAGTTTATTTATTATTTTCACACAACATTGGCAACAGTAAGGCGGCTGGGCTGCTCCATTCCCCTGATTTGCTAGATATATTTAAAATGATATCATGCTGATATGTACTTGGATTACATTATGGGTCATGTTATACTTCAGCATTTTATTAAATTGCAGAAATAATTCCTCGGGTCCTGGTCCTAGCAGTGTGCTAGGAGGTCCATATGCTCCAGACCACACAACTGAAGATTTGAGACAGCCATTTCCGTAGGGATGAAGAACTGGTGGGATTATAATTTGGAGCCCTGCCTGCCAGATGACCCTGAAAATAAACTCTCTCAGACATTAACAGCAGCAGGATTTTCTCACTCCTCCCTCCACTCATATGAAGAGCTTTCCTCAGAAACCAAACGGTGGAACTCCACCAGACATAAGAATATAAACAGGCTTAGAAGAGCAAGATGGGGAGAAGAAAACACAGGCCCATGTCAGTGGCTAATAAGTTTGAAGTGGTTGCAACTTTTTTTCACAGAAAGCCTCATATCCAACAATTGGGTGTCACTTGTCTCTGTGTTTTAGATGCATATGGAAGGAGCACGGTGGGTCAAGTCATTGGATCATTGGGCAAGAGGTTAGTAAGCCTGCGTTTGAGACACAAGAGCTGTCGGAAGGGCGGAGTTGAGTTCTTGTCCTTCACTCCAGCTCCTAACAGGGACATGAAAGGAGCCCCCAACAACAACAGTGATGTCACCGACTAATCTTTCATTCCAGAAGTGCCTTGGTGCTTCTGACTCGAGTGCAAAAAGCAATAGATGCATGTGGTACTTAAAGGTGAAGTTCACAATTTAACCAAAGCTGACCAAAATATTGGAAATACATTGGAGGAAGGAGAAGGAAAGACATTTTTAAAACGGTGGTGCAAAGAAGTCAAAAGGGGTCCTAAAGGAAATAAGAAAGCAACTCAAGGATTATGGTAGTGATGGTGAGCGATAGTGATATTTATCCTCCCTTTCTTCCCAAATGATACTCATGATGCAAACAGTAGAAGAAATTAAGATTAAAAAGTTGGAATCTTCCATTCCTTCTGCTGTGCAGATAAATGGAATGCGAGTCTTATAGGTTAACTATCATTGAACAAGTAGAAGATAAAAATTTGAAGTAGCTATCAGTGAAATGTTACAAGTAGTTGAGAGGTTACAGTATACATTAAGTCACTGCCACAGAACCCAAATTCTATATGTGAATCTTGGAACAGTCCGATATAGACTCAATGTTATCATCTCATTGGACTTCAGAAGAAAGAGAAATATCTGAAAAGCAAATGTCCTGCTTCTAGTCACAGAATTAACTCTGGATTAGTGTTCTTTCAGCAAAAAAAATGTATTAGATCAGTGGTGGAATTCTATTTTTTTTTACTACCGGTTCTGTGGGCGTGGCTTGGTGGGCATGGCTATGTGGTCATGTGACTGAGTGGTGTGCTATGTCATCATGTGACTGGGTGGGCATGGCTATTTGGTCATGTAACTGGGGGTGTCAAAAGACAGGCACTCACTTTCCGGAGCAGAGGGTTGGACTAGATGACCTCCAGATGCATTATTTTAAGCTTATAATTAATTATAAGAGCAATTTTAGAATATGCTCAAGAAAAAAACTTGATTGGAAGAAAGGGCTTCAAACTTTATGTTGCTGCAACTCCCCAATTAATAAATGAACCTATGTGACTCCCTGCCCCCTACCATCCCATCAACCAAACCAATGACTTCATAGGAGATAGGGCTCTGCAAGAAATAAACATGTCATCCCTTCTCAATAAGTACATTTTAATTTCCATTGGTGCCCATTGCAAACCCATAAGCTTGGGTTGAATCCTTCCAAGTCCATGCTCTCCTACCCCTCTCCATATACACACAGCAATCCAACCACAGCCGTAAGTGGCATTGATGCTCAGGGATGCACCCTTGCAAGACCCACTGGACCCTGATGGGATCTAGAACAGGATCCCATTCCTGTTCTGCCTGGACAACCTTATGCTCGGACAGAGTAAAAACAACTTCTGACAGCAAACCCTGTCCTCACTATGCAAGCTTGCAGAATTTCAAAATTGCTTGTGACCTTCTCCCTAAGAGGTCACCACCCACAGTTTGGGAACTCCTGAAATAAGGACTGAAGAGAAAGATGTTTAGTTTAGATTTATATTTGAATATATAAATGCAGCCAATCTGCTAATCCCAAATCTATACATAAATCAAATGTGCATGCCAATATCCACTGTATACAGAGTGTTCCAAATCAAGAATGTGTACCAAAATGGATATTATAAGAGGAAATACCTAAAGCAAAGTTTCAAACTAAAAAAAATCTTTTACAGCTCTGCACCCTGGGGAAAGTTTACAAAAATTTCTATATGCGGAGAAATAAACACAAGAATGTGTAGTCTCCCTTCCCCAGTTCCCAAATGAGAAGGTGGATGAAACCATTTATCCCTAACTGAAAAAAAGTAAGAAAAGTATTTCAATGTTTTGGTGATTAACTCATTGATTTATACTTCACAATGTATTCTAATCTGTGAGAATATATTTCATTACCTAGTATCACAAATACAAATCACAAAAGCAAAAAAAAAAGTTAGAAAAAGTTACCAGGAATAAATGATAACTAGTGGGTTACTAATAAGAGAGCCTTGGCACAATGGTCTTTTTCTATACATCTTAATATTTATACGTTTGTACTTTACTCAAAATGATATGAAGAATGTATGGGACTCTTGAAAAAATGTTTTTCATTTTGAAGCTTCTAATGGTACATTCTCTGAAACCTTGTATCTCTCCCAAGAGACCAAAACTGTGATATTTAGGAGTTTCCTAATTGTACATTGTTCAGCAACATTTTTATTATTAATGGACCAGAATTCATCCTATATATTTTGGCACTTCTCATTTTATATTTCTGAGAAATATTACCCAAATTGGACCCCCACCACAATATTGAATAATGAACAAATTTAGGCTACTGATAGCGGTTGATCAGTTGTGGCTTTCCTAAACCACACATATTGCTTGAACTTCCTATGGGTTATAAAGAGGGGTAAAATCCAAAGATTAAGAGAGGGCACAAATATTTGGGTGGTAGTAGAAAAAGTTTGGATCAGATTCCAGTTGATGAGGTAGCTGGGTGGTCTTCCTGTCCTCTCTTTATTTCAAATAAAAGCAACTTATTACACACTTCTTGCTTAAAAAAGGAGGTTAAGAACATCACAGCACAACGGCATACTGAGCCATTCTGAAAAGATCTTTAAAGCAAAGCAAAATGTGGTGCCTTGCTTAAAATAGCCTTGTCCAACAGGATGCCTTCAAATACACCGAGGCTACAACTAATGAAACCCAAGTTAGGAAGGACGGTTTAATGTCAGAAAAAGAATGGAAAAGACATCCCAGCCATTCTGTCCATATATAAAAATTGCAAGCTTTTCATAAAATAAAGAACCGCAAAGTTGCATTTTCAGCAGAGGTGAAACAAAGATGGGAGGTAAGGAGGTATGGATCCTTATGCACATCAAGAGTTTGACATTTTATATTATGTTGGAATGGTTATTTTTTCTTCATAGTGGAAAGGACTTCAGTTCAGCTGGGAAAGGTTCCTTTTTTTCCCCCCAGGCTTCCCCTATCTGTTGTCCTCCAGATGTTCTGAATGTCAACTCACAGAACCGGTAGTGGGCAATTTGGAATCCCACCACTGCCAGAAGAGTATAATGAAGCAGGCTGGACACTTTCCAGGATTAGCTTTTCCTTATTTACCATGAAAATAAGGGCATTAAAATGAGAGGGGCTGTGAATTTTTTATCATTAGATACCTTAACTTGATTTCAGTCTCATGCCATGCCCCCCCTGGTGCCCCGTTTTGGGCCTAGTGGGCCTCCCTGCACTTATCTGGGAGCCATGGGGACTCCTGGAAGGGGTGAGGAAGGGAGGCGCCAGCCAGCAATTTAACAACCGGCTGGTGGGGTTTGGCCGAAGTGGTGCAAACTGGTTGAATCCTACCACTGAATGTTAGTATACATTCTTCACAGCCCAAACCATCCTATCCTACATGACATGGGACTGAGAAATATGCTGCCCATCACACTAGTAGACCAATGGCTGTATCTATTCTGTACACAGCTAAAGGAAAAGGAAAAGGAAAGGGAAAGCCAACTCAAATGGCAAACAGGATGACAACATTTTTATATGAATTTTTTCAGTGTATAGAATCACATATCATCCATTTCATATGATCCTAGGCTTTCCTTTAATTTTTTCCCCATCTTCTCTATTTCTTTATTTGTACTTCAGAACTTACTTATTACTTTTTTTTACTTTACTTCTTTCAAAATTTATATGGGTTTTACTCGTCTAATTTTTTATTTAATACAATTATATATTAAAATGAATCAGGGTGTGATTCATTCATTAGCCACAATAGGAATTGCCCAACACCCTTTCAGAACACAAGCCTCTTCATTGAACAACCCACCCACAATTTATATAGGCATTTCAGGACCTGTATAAAAAATCCTGACACTCATCTAGCTAGTTGTTCAGCTGACCCAGAACCACAAACCCTGGTGGTTCTGCTTGATCAATAAACCATCTTTCCAATCAGTCTCCATGTTTCCAGTGTCTTTCTCCCAGCTTAGAACTGAACCAGATGGATTTTCCTTCCAACAAGGGGAAGACTGGAATGGAATGGAAAAGGGAATGGAATGGAATGGAATGGAAAGAACCAGTTTAGTCTAGTGGTTAAGGCATCAGGCTGGAAAAGACTGTGAGTTCTAGTCCCATCTTAAGCATGAAAGCGCCTGGTGACTTTGGACCACTCATTCTCTCTCTCAGCCCTTCCCACCTCACAGGGTTTTTGCTATGAGGAAAACAGGAGAAGGAAAAAATATTAGGCACATTTGCCACCTTATTTATATAAATAATAAAGGAGGGATTAAAAAATAGAATAAAGGAATACAAAGAAAATGATTAAGAATTTTTAGTTGGGCATTGGAGATGCACTCTTGGAGAACTATTACAACTTTGTTGGAATGACTATTTGTTTCTACAATACAAAGAACAATGCCAGAAGTGTCTTATCCAATCAGTAGCATCACTACTGGCAATGCCAGCATTGCTGGAATTTTTCAGGCAAATGTTTGAATCTATACTTTGAAATTGCTTTTTATTGCTATTTTGCCATTATTGTTTAACAAGCGTAGAATCTTTGTAAAGTTATAAGAGAGGCTGAAAAAGGAATGGAAGAGAGCATAAACATAAACAATCAAGATGCAGAAGATGTGCCTGTTGGCAGTTTATCTCAGAAACAGAACCTCAGCCCAGGATAGAAGAAATTTGAGAAGAAGCATTTCAAATGATTTAAAGATGCCACCTTAAGGTAGGCATTATAACGGAACCTGGGACATTCTGCGTACAATTTCCAAGACTCTGGATGTACCCTAGTAATACAGATACTCCAATGAGGTAGCTTGCTTCCAACTATGTTGGTCTTGGCAACACCATGAATGCCACTTTAATTCGATAAAGCAATATAGATAGAAGAATGCTATTTAACTTGGAGAATAATGGCATGCTATTAACTTATCAATTTAGGTTCATAAATGAAACTAGAAAATTCCAAAAACTGAAACTCTTATCAGGAGTGCATTGAAATTAACGAGGTATGTATCGTTCTAAACTTGACAATCAAAGTTGAGTGGAACTCAAGAGAAATTACAAAACAAAGTCTCCCTACAATAATGAATGGAAGCAGATGACTTGATATCAGGGAAAGGGACCATGGGGAAGAGAGGCTCAGCCCCTTCCATATATTGAGTAACCCTTGTTACCATTAGTACCATCTCCCTTGCTGCTTGTTTTCTGTCTACTCTGAAAGCAGGTGCATCTATAAACAACAAACCACCCAGAGTTTTTGGGATGTGTACAAATTCAATTAAACAAAGAAACAAAGCCAAGACTAGCCTTCTCAATCCCACAATTTCCTTCATCCATTTTATCAACGTGTTCAAGGATTCACATTTACCATCACTCATATTAAAAAGTTTGATTATTGATCTGCAGTGCAGGAAGAATAGAGAGACAAATGTTTTAAATTGAAATAAAAAGTCCCAGAAATATTATCCCTTATAATATTTATGTTGCCAGAATTTTTAGGGTGGCTGCAGATTTGATGTTTTCAATCAATGAAATAAAAGACAGTGATAATCTGCTTGGTATTTTCATATGGAACGGAGAGAAACTTAAAATATATTTGGTACCTTTTTCCTTAACTACAGGTATACTTTTGTCTGGTCTTGAGTTTTTGGTATTCTATTGTTGGCCCAGTTCAACACTGGTTTCTTTTACCCAGTGCAATTTGAGCCAATAGTCACACTGAGAGAGGAAACTGGGACTCAACACCTTATTTCTGCACAAAAGATGGATGTTTGGGATCCATTTCCAAATCAAGCATGTCTATTGATATTCAGCAAGATGCTTTTATACTATAAATCCACATATACACATCAGAGTCTCCTGATATTTCATCATTTGTTCCTAATTTATCAAAGACATGCACACTTTAGGCTAAGATCACATAATAAGCATGAAGAGTGTGCTTAATTAGGTAATTTCTCCATCCCTGGGTATGTTTTATAATGCTAATAATGAACTTTTTATTTCTGGACTTTTTCCTGGACATTTTCAACCACAGTTTAAGCAAAATGCCACGTTCCTTTTCCTTGTTCCAGGAACGGACCAATATGCAAAATTCTTCAACACAGTTAACAAAGTCATCTAAGCTAACATTTCCTATAACTGTAGTCAGTCTCTTTAACTTCTCTTTTTAAATATAGTATTTATTAATTTATGGCATACAAAAAGAATACAAAAGTAAATATTAGGGAAATTAGTGAAGGAAAAAGGGAAGTGGCTAGTGGGGGAAAGCAAGGAAAAAAGGAAAAAAAGACATTGACTTTCAACTCCCTTGGTGCAGTAAAATAAGACATTAACATCTACCCTCAACTTTTTACTTTTACATAATAATATAAACTAGCCATTTCTATAACAAGAAGCCTCTTTTAACTTCTTCTGATAAATGTCAAGGCAGGTGTTATATCAAGCAAAAACATAGAGGAAGTGATTAAGATGAACCAACTCTGGTTGAAGCTAATTTATGGCTCACTTGCAAAAGCTACTTGGTAATAGTTTGCTGATAAATTAATAGGCCAGGACCTTCACCATCTGCAAAAACCTACTAGAGGTGGTCCTTGACTTACAACCACAATAGAGCCCGAAATTATTGTTGCTAAGCAAGTTTTGTTATTGTTTGTTAAGTGAGTTTTGGCCCATTTTACGACTTTTCTTGCCACAGTTGTTAAATGAATCACGACAGTTGTTAAATGAGTTAACATGGTTGTTAAGCAAATCTGGCTTCCCCGTTGACTTTGCATGCTAGAAGGTCGCAAAAGGTGAACACATGACCCCGGGACTCTGCAACTGTCATAAATATCAGTCAGTTGCCAAGTGTCTGAATTTTGATCACATGACCACAGGGATGCTGCAATGGTTAAGTGTGAAAAGTGGTCATAAGTCACTTTTTTCATTGCTGTTGTAACTTTGAATTGTCACTAAATGAACTGTTGTAAGTCAAGGACCTGTATTGTGTATAAATGTGTGTGCATTTTTATATGCATACAAACATGTATACACACACCCCCCAAACATTCCCTTTCACTTACTCTTTTCTTCCTTGAGACTACTTTAATACCCAGTTAACAAGGTTAACTTAATAATGTGTCTTACCTAGTGGTGGTATACTACCGGTTCTGACCGATTCGCCTGAACCAGTAGTAAAAAAAATCAGATGATCAGCTGAGAGGAGGAAAAAAAATCCTCCCACAATCAGCTGAGGGAAAAGAGAAAAGTGCAGGATCAGAAGCGCCAGTGTTAGTGGCCCCCCCAAGCCATGCCCCCCAAGCCACGCCCACCAAACTGGAGATAAAACAATTTGAATCCCACCACTGGTCTTATCTTGTGTTGTTCTATGGACATTTTGTATATTTGTATATTCCATTTTCTGCTCCTTCACTTGCTGTGTTACCACATAGTTTTTGCATTCCTCAAATGTTGCACTGACATTATGATTCTTCTCAGAATAAACTTCTTCAGTAGCTGTTTAGCAATACTTTAAGGCTGATATCATTGACTATCCGTGGTTTATCCTACAAGCTATCTTAAACCAGGCTTTAACTTAAAATAATCAATACCACTGGGTTTAATTAGCACTTAATTAATGCTTAAATGGGGTGGTGGTGTAAAAGGTGCCATCAAGAACTAGTCAACCAACCAAAGTCTGTAAGTAACAAGGCTGAGTAACCTTTTGCTCCTTCATTTTGAAAAATAAGGTTCTACCGAAGGTAACCTTAGAAAGAGATTGAACAGGATAAGTGGTTCAGTGACACAATGGAGTTTTCAGCATCAGAGGGAAGGGCAGGGAAGCATTACAGAAAGTAGGAAAGAGATTTGGAAGAGGCAAAAAAGAGCAGGACTTTTACAAATTGTTCTTTTCCATCTGCAACTCATCCAGAAAAGAGGCCTTTGATTCAAGGGTGCAACAAAGCTCCATCTGAGAGCTCCAAACTCAGACAAGCAAGCATCTGCTGGTAAAGTTAATGAAATTTCATGCTTAAAAGAAAACTAAAGGGAGACCTTTTCAAGGTTACTGCTTCTGTAAAGTTTTAGCCAGACAGCTTCAAGGGATTTACTAAACTGCCTCTTTGAAGTTTTACTCCTGTACCTCTTTTTAAGACAGGGGTAGAAGAAAAGACATTCCAGCAATCTCCGCATTGTTCAGGAAAGAATCTATTTTAAAGCTGTGGAGAAACAATGAGGAAAAGGTCCTTTTGTAAAATAAAAACTGTCAAAATATTTAAAAACTAAACTTTTATGAAAGAGTTTGAAAGTGTCTTCTTATTGTTTGCTCTTCCGGGTTGCCACACTTGTTGACATATTATTGGCAAGGTTAACCTCTTCTGGGTATCATCCATTATTTGTTATTAGTACAACATTTTTTAAGCCCGAAAAGGTCTGGTTTGATCTTAAATGTAAATCATGAGACATAACAATCCTAATTTACTTGTTTGCGCTCACGCACAGAGATACCACCTCAAGCCCTTTATCCCATTCTAGGCACCACTTTTGAAGAAAGATTGAGACAAACCTGAACAAGTTCACTGAAGATGATCAGGTATCATCAGAAACTATTCTAAGAAGAGAGGTTGATGGAATTTTTCATATTTAGCCTTGTGAAGGAAAGACTGAGGAAGGATTCATATACCTGGGGACATTACAACAAAAATATAACATGCTATGAAGATTGAGCATGATAATCAATAGAGAACTTCCACCAATCAGCATTTGCTTCTTTTTACCAATAGATGAGTACTGTTTTTGAGTTATCTATAAAGTAATAGATGAACTATCAATCAATAAATGCTCAGCTATCAATCATTAACTGATTGCATTGTACTCTACATCCCTCATCCCCAAAGTTCACACCAACACCCTTTTCCTCTCTTCAAAATAAAAAAGAAATGTATTTATATCAATCAGCCATATTTAGAATAGAGTGGGGTGGATAGGATAGAATAGAATAGAATAGAAT
>AZIM01000601.1:84776-95963 GCA_000516915.1 Ophiophagus hannah
TTAGATTGTCACTTTTGTAACCGTAAGGTTTTCTTTTAACCATGTGATCTTTGAAAAGGCCTTTGGGCTATTCAATAAACAATATACATACATACATACATTTCAATGGTGACTAGATTCCTTCAATTAAGTGCCTCTTCAAATTGTTACCACGCAAAGGGGGCCAATCCAACCCCAACATTTCAGGGGAAAGGTACAGCTCCGTTTCTTGTTACTTGCTCATTCTTGGAGCTAAACTATACAGTACACAAAATATACAGTATATCATGCAGCTATCTTACTGAGAATCTGGAATATTAAAAACATAAAAGTACAGAATGTTGCAATTCAATCTAGGATACTCACATACCTAGGATGAGTGAAATTTAATTTTTCTTAGTCCTTTTTAAAATAAAACTTTGTAGATCTTGCTGCATACATGTAGGATTAATAGTACCAATACATTTTTAAAAATTAAATTTATTTTTTATTTTTTAAATGCATCTACAGTATATAGGGAAGATTTCACTAATCAAAGGGATTGGGGAAAGAGTTAGGCTCCTACTTTTTAAATGATGGCATTGGCTCTTATTTGACTACAGTATATTTATTTTAGACTTTTAAACTAAAATATTTTTAAACAAGGGAACTTACATGAAAATATCATCCTCTTTGGTTTCTAGAACTTTCAGCAATGAGTACAGTGTCTGATGCATGGGTGTGCTGGTTTAAGTTGGAGAAGTTGCTACGGTGATTCTTGCCAATACCTGGACTAAATCCCATTCAGCATTGCAGAGGCTACTATATGGTAAGCAAACCCAGGCCTGTATCAAACTAAAATCCTGCACGTTAATAAACAAAACTGTCCAGTTTACTGAAAAGTGCATTAGACTACATAGTGGCAAATGGCTTGGGAGGGGAAGACTAAAAGGCAGTCAACCTATTTGGTGTTGGACGTAATTGTGTATTTCTAAAGAAAGCAACAGATTATATAAAGTATTGTTCAAGCTGTGACAAAGCAACTAATCTATATTAAGTGATTTTGAGTAATTCTCAGAGTATTAATGTCTCATGGACATTTTTAAAATTTCAGCATAGATAATATGCATTTAGAATAGAACGGCATTTTACTAGAATGTACTTACTGAAAACAGTTCCCTTGCTTTTATCTGCTGTGTAAATACCTACACATTTTTATATTTATTAGCATAATTTCCTACTTCTCCTCATTCATTTTATAAAGTGTTGAGATTATCTTGGCCTTCCCCAAAATGATGAATTTGCTCTATCAACTCTTTACTCTGTCATGCCAATATTTAAAAGTATTCAGTCTTAATCATTTGCATGGGAGAGGGAGTCCAATGTCTTTTGTCTATGTCTAATGACCCAGCAATTGGAAAGCAGGAGGCCATGAGTAGATAGATGGGTAACATTTTGATGGGCAACTTAATAGAGATATGAAAAGACACCTCCCCACCAATCCAGACTGAATGAGCCATGCTCCCCTTGCTTTTTTTTCTACTCTATACCTCCATACTCCCAGGAATTCCATCCCATTCCACTTTTTAAGCATCTTTAAATTGCAACAGAGAAACATTGTTCTTTGTTTCTACATAGCTAAATTATATCAAGTTCTTCCCTATTACAAACTCTCCATGGACTACCAAAGAAGGTAGGACTGAAAGAACAACCTGTTCCTTGTTGCTTTGATTGTTCTACATCAGAGCTAGGAATGGTACTATAACTGGGTAAAAGGAAAGTAAGATCTTCTTTAGAGTCAAAAGAAATAAAGTAGGGAGGGAGGGAGGGGAAGGCATCCATGTGGGCAAACTTCTGGGAAAAGACATGGGGACTAGTAAGAAGGAACAATCCCTAAAAAGAAAAGCAGACACTAATAGACCAGTCCATGTAGGTGAGGCATACCTTCCCTGCATAACTAGGAAGAAGAAACAGAGGAATGACCAGTGAGATCTTCCAGTGCCACAGCCCAATGGCCCATTGGCCCAGCCTGTTCCCAATGCACTACAATCCAGACTAGAGTTTCCGAAGTAGACTTCAGAAACAGCTGGGGGGCATCATAACTAGCATATAGAATTTTCAGAAAAGCAGTATATGAACCCAATATTTCTTTAATGGGCATATGAAATACACAACTGTTGTTTCATCACATTTGCGCAAGAAAATATCCACAGCAATTGGGGGGAAACTAACTTTGCAAGTGATCTCATATGGTCATTTCAAACTAAGGAAAATGTTACCATCCATATAGAAATTTAACTGGAAGCAAATACTGCTTTGATGGAAGATCTGTAGGAGGTCTACAATGAACAGATATATAGGGAATGAAAATCATGTGTTACTTTCCTGCATCTTAACAATGTTCTGATGCAACCCTAATATCAGGGGAGTCAAACTCGCGGGCCAGATGCATCACATGCTGGCCACGCCCACCCGTTTTAGTGAAGGGGGGAAAGTCACGATTCGTCATGTAATGACAATGTGATGATGCGAGTTTGACACCCTGATCTATATAATACAGGTATAAGTAACTTGAGTAAATGCTCACACAGCAACAAAAATAAAGACAACGCCTAAAAGAATGCGAAATGTTGAAATCTGTCATGATCTTGCCATTAAAGAGCAGAAGAATGAACTTCCATATTTTCATCTGTCAAGTCATTGAAAAGTAATCCATTGCAATCTCTGCTACTTGCAATTGCAACATTTCTATTATTTCATAATTGTCAGCTCTTTGTTATCGTTCACAAAGCCAGTGAATTCTTTTACTGTGCTTAGCTAGCTGTTCCAGTTTTATGTATAATTTCTCTTTTCTCCCCATCCAACTATTGCCTTGGTCATGGCCTAACAAGCCTCTTCTACAAGTGCTTGATGACATGGTCATCAATTGAGATCTGCTCAGTTCTTTATTTAGGCAATCTCTCTCCCCTTAGGACACTACAGTCTATGGCAGGGGTCCCCAAACTTGGCAACNAAGTCTTAAAGTTGCCGAGTTTGGAGACTTCTGGTCTATGGTTATTTGTGCTTGGGCGCAGAAGAGAGGGGGCAACTACTGTAGATTTTGCAGAGGCATTTGCTTACATAATGTTTGGCAGGTGCAAACTGCTTCTTGGCAGTTTATGTGAGATCCTTAGTTACGGGAGTTTGCCAGGTGGCTAAACACACCACTCAAAGCACATATCTACACTTAGCAGTATCTCATCACCCATTAAGGAAGACAATTGATTTCTTAGTACCACCTGCAAGTGATCCTCAGTGGGAGGAGAAATGACATCAAGGGAAAGCACTAACATTTTAATTTGTTCTATGTGACAACTGTTGGGAGAGGAAACCCCCCCCCCAGCAGACTTGGGTTCAGACACACTTGTCAAACTAGTAGACATCTCTACTGTCTCAGTTCATACTAGTGAACTGCATTTTAATAAAGGCTTTAGGTTATGCTCTAAGTGATCTTTCTTAACTTTCCCTAATTTTAGCACAGAGTGATGAAAACTGTTAATTCCTTCCTCTTGGTCCAGTGTTTAAAATGATACATCAGCTTCCATTTAAGCAACAGCTTAATAAGAAACTATTCTTTTATTTTTCCACACATCTGGCAAATGGGAGAGGAAAATGGAAAATTCATGGAATAGTCAGAAGAAAATTGATTAATCAGTTTGAGACTTTCTAGTAAAAATGAAGTACAGCTTGACTCCTGGTGATTTTATAGAGGTTCATGTAGTTTTCTTGGCAACAGTACAGATGGGTTGCCATTGCCCTTGTAACTTTTTTAAGATGTTTGTTTCACAGATAGCTACTACCTGGGCTTCAAGTAGTCTATTGCTATCTTACAACCATAACTCACAGGACTGGAAGTAGCCTTCAGTGGAATTCAGACCAAATCTAAATCTCATTTCAATACTTCTAATTTGCAAGGTATGCATATTTATTACTACAGATGATATATGCAGTAAAACAATGTAATTTGGCAGTTAAGTCCCTCTGAAGGCAACAGGTCTGAATTCCAATTTAGGGTTATAAAAATGTGAAATGGAGGCATATGCTGGTAAGTCTATGAAATCACTTGAAAAGCTGCTGACTATCCCAGATTTGATTTGTGAGCCCAATTCATAGAGGAACTACGCCAGAATATATTTATTTAAAGGTGCTGAACTTTAAAAAATTAGAATTCATTATGAAACATCCTTCCTCCCCCCATATAACTACTGGCAGGAAATCTTGGGAATGGCAGACTCAATCTCTCAAAGGAAGGCTGTCAAAATCCAAATCTCAGATCATTTATTTTAGGTGATCTATCATGACATATGTTTCTTTAATAAACTCTGTCAGTGGGAGCCCAGTGTTATGGGTTCATTCAGGATGGTTTAGAGTAGACACAGTCGGGACAGACCAGCAGATAGAGTTCATACAAGAAAGTGTTCTATTTATTGTTTTATACTACATTGGTATTGCTTCAATTTTTACTGATAGTCTGAATCCACACTCCAGAAAATTTCCTACAAGCCTATTATATTATTTGCAGAGTTTTCACTGTTTTCCTCTTAGTTTCATCATCACGTCCCATGCTAAGCACATTGGGCTATAAACCTACTTTTCCTCTGATGAACTAAAATTAAAAACATAGGTTTCTGCTTTTCTCTCTTACTTTGCTGTTTCAAATACTGCACTGTAGATATTTTCCTTCCTTGAAACTCTTACATTGTCATTGACTATTTGCTTTGCTTTATCTATCTGCTACTTTAAATTCTGTACTGTATAGAGATTTTCCCCTCTCTTCCTTGAAACTGCTTTCATTTTCAGTCTCTTTACACAGTAAAATATTTTCTTGGCCCATGGGTTCTCTGTAACAGCCTGTCTCTTGGAGATTCCAGGTGGCTGAGTCACTTGGGAAGGCATTTTACCTTTCATTTCAGACTATAGCCTCTTTCACTACTGCTTGCATAGCTTTCACTGACTGCTTTTTTTTCTATCAGTCCCACAACTGAGTTTCTCTTCCTATTTGTTCTATGTCATTCTGTTCCCTCCCATCAATAAAGCAATATGCTCTAGGCCAGTATTTTCCAAACCTGACAACTTTAAGATGTGTGAACAGGCTGGCTGGAGTTGAAATCCACACACCTTAAAAGTTGAGAAACACTGACTTATAGTATTATCAGTTATTTCCAGCTGTTCCTCTTTTTTTTCAGATACCATTTCCGTTCTCCACTCTATTCAAACCATTCTTAATGCTCTTCACTACTCCAGACTTAACAAGCTGATCAGTACTCACTGCAGCTGACCAATAGGAGAGGGCAAAGGAAAAAAAATCCTCACATCTTAAAATTACCAAGTTTGAAAAACATGATGCTAAGGCTAGGCTAATATAGGCTTCCAACATACTTCATCACTATAAAGCAGTATATGTCTAAATGCTATTGCTATTAACCACTCCGTCACGCGGTCATCACAGTTGTAATGAATCAATAAAGCAAGCTTCCATCCAACGAGCCACTCTGCTTCCATTATCAGCACCTGGCAGAGAACCTACAGGGTTAGTTTCTTTCTTCTAGAAACTAATGTATCTATTCTTTGAGAAACTTGGTTTCTCCAGATCGAAGAGAGGAATTTCCAATATATTACAGTTGTTTTTCTTTACACACATTTATGAAGGAACAGTTCACAATTTCCAAACTCTTCTAAGAAAGCTTCCTTTTACCTTTACCTATTTAGTTTTCCTTTCACTACCAATCCNTTTTTTTTTAAATGCCTTCAAATCCATTCTTTTAATCGTGTCTGGACTAGTCCCTACAGTTGTTGTTTTTTTAACAAGAAGTTGTTTACCATTGCCTTCTTCCTAGGATTGACAGGCTTGATTGGCCTAAGATTAAGGTTTCATGCCTAAGGTAGAACTCCAAACTCACTTAATTTCTATCCTGGTGCCTTAATCACTCCACAAAACCAGCTTTTGTATTAAAGATTATGCACCATTAATTCTAAATTATAGAATGGCGATCTCAGAGATCTTATTACATTTTCCTTATTAGATAAAATTAAAACACAACTTCAAAGGCATTATTCTATTTGGGCAAGAATCACCTCTTCCCAGAAATTCAGTGCACATCTTTCATGTTATATAATCTTGGATATTTCAATGTCATATAAAGACTGAAGATCTATTAATGTTCTCATACATATTTTGTCATTTAGTTTTTTAATTAAATAATTTTAATTTATATAATTTAATGCCCTCTAAATGTTTTAATTGTAATTCCCATATTTTCCAGACACAAACATAGTCTGCCTAGGTTGACAAACATTGGGCTAACTTTAAGACATGTGGCTGGCTAGGAAATTCTGAGACTTTTAAGTTCACACAACTAAAGACATTAAAGTTGAGAAACAGTGATCTAACCTCCTTGGAAAACATATTTTGGGAAAGATTCACTCAGAAGCAATCCCATTTAATTAGCATACTCCTTGGAGGCAAAAACCAGCCCTTCTGATGCTTTTTGAAGCACAAGTCCAAACTACACCAATAGCAAAAGCAACAATACCTGTTGCCTCATATACTCTCAGCTGACAGAGCTATAAGACCAAAGGGGGATAAAAAACAAGAAAAATGAAAAATGCTTCCAGGCCCTTTTCTGCTTCTTCAGATTAAAATCCCATTCCATTCCCATTTTCCTGAAGGAACCCCCATTATGGAGCTTATTTGCGGTTATTTTCTAAGTTGGCATTCACCGCTTCCTTAAAAAGTTTCTAACCCAACCCAGCAGTCAAGAACCACTACTCCCTTTTTTTCAGATGGATTGAATGTATAGGTAGTCCTTGACTCACAACAGTTCACTTGGTGATTACTCAAAGTTACACCACTGAAAGAAGTGACTTATGACTGTTTTTCACACGACTGTTGTAGCATTTCCATGGTCACGTGGTCAAAATTTGGATGCTTGTCAACAGGTTCATATTTATGACAGTTGCAGTGTCCCAGGGTCATGAACTTGTGACAAGCAAAATTAATTGGGAAGCCAGATTCACTTAACAACCATATTTCTCACTTAACTGCAGCAATTGGCAATGAAGTGAAAGAGCCATGATGGTGTTGCAGTGGTTAGAATGTAGTACTTGCAGGTTATTTCTGCTGACGGCTGCCAGCAGTTCGATTCTCACCAGGCNNNAGGTTGACTCAGCCTTCCATCCTTGCGAGGTGGGTAAAATGAGGACCTAGATTGTTGGGGACAATATGCTGACTCTTAAACTGCTTAGAGAGGGCTGTAAAGCACTGTGAAGCAGCATATAAGTCTAAGTGCGATTGCTATTCACGTAACAACTGTGGCAAGAAAGATCATAAAATGGGGCAAAACTCACTAACAAATGTCTGTCTTAGCAACATAAACGTTGGATTCAATTGTGGTCGTAAGCCGAGGACTACCTGTATTTAAGATTTCCTTTTTTAAAAAAAAAAAGCCAAAAAGGTAAAAAGAAAGACCCCCTTGGGTCTTTCAATCGGGAAACTGGTTCCCTTTCACCCGACTCGCCCTTCTTCGCCTCGGCCCAGCCGCAGCTCGAACGCAAAGGGTGTGGCGAAGCGCGGCTTTAATAGACGCGCGTAACCCAAGAGAAACTCCGGTGCTCCGGGCGTAAAAGGGCCGGTTGTGCGGCTTCCTGCTGGAGCAGGCGGGGCCGCGGGATGCCTGGCGGGGTGCGGTTTCTCAGCTTCTTCTCCAGGCCTCGTTGAAGATCCGGTTTTGTTTTCCCCGTCTGAATTCCCCACCCCCACCCTAAAAAAAAACCATGAGCGGCTCTAGCCCAGACAAAGGGGAACCCCAGAAGAGCGAGGCGGAGAACAAAACTGAGCTGCCCCTGGATGAAGCCGACGGAGCCGAGATGGACTGGGAGGCGGCGAGGATTGCCTACGAGAGCCTCACCAGCACCAAGAGACCCCGGCCCGTGAGTATTGTGAGGAGGAGGGTGGGCGTTTCCGTCGAGAAGGGTCGCTGGGGGCTGAATGCCGAGCCAAAGCGCGGGAAGGGGGGGGCGGCTTCGGTGACCCTCTTGCCTTAAGAGGGGCAGGGACCATGCCGGGTTTCCCGTTTTCTTTTTCCCTTCCACACTGTTAAAATGCCTCCGCCGCGTGTGCTTTGCTCTCCCCGCCACTCCTACTCCTGGCTTTTATGGAGCTCCCTCTCTCGCGTGTATTTTTCCCCTCAGCCCTTGTTTTTTTTTTCGTCTCTCTCTCTCTCTCTCTCTCGCCTAGACGCTCCCCTCTCCCTTTGTTGACTGCTCCCAAGACTTCCCTGTCTTCGTCTTGGTTTGGGTTTCAACCGTTTTATTTTTGTTTTGTTTCCTTCAGCCCAAGCCTCAAAATGCCATCACCATTGCAGTGTCTTCCCGAGCTCTCTTCGACATGGTAGAGGAAAGGAAAATTTATGAAGAGCAAGGTCTGGAAAAGTACGTGGAACACCAACAGGCCAACGAGAACGTCACTCTGAAACCTGGCCCTGCTTTTGCCTTTGTCAAGGTAAACTCCCTTCAGTTCCCTGGAGATCTTTTTTTTTAGTCCTCTTGTATTTTCCTCCCTGCCTTTATTTACGTCTTCTGATCCATCTTTCTTTTGCCTGAGCGCATGGCAAATAATATGACTGCATTTCATAATTCTACCATCTGACAGACACCGTTGGGTATGTCTCCCCAATATTTGTTAATGGGTAGGGAATTTCCTGCTCCAAGATATTATAATGTTGAAATCTTATTAAATAAAAAGATGCAGTGAATATGTATAAAATGGAATAACAGAGTTGGAAGGGACCTTAGTGGTCTTCTAGCCCAACCCCCTGCTTAAGTAGGAAACCCTAACTTTCAGACAANNNNCCATTGCTTCTTGTCCTGCCCTCAGATGTTTTGGAAAATAGCTTGACTCCCTCTTCTTTATGGCAGCCCCTGAGATATTGGAACACTGCTATCCAAAAGTGATATGCTATTTTATTCATTGTGTATTTTATTCGTCATTGTGATGGCTCTGAGATACTGGAACACTGCTGTCATATCACCCCTAGTCCTTCTTTTCATTAAACTAGACATACCCAATCCCAGCAACCATTCTTTATATGTTATAGATTTTCTACTGACTAGGGGTTCGTTCTTCTAAGAGACTTTGAAATAAAAATCCAGAGAGGTTTTTTTCATGATGTATGTTTACAGTAATGAACATTTCCTATTTATCTTTCCTAATTTAAACAGTTTTTTTCCAGCTTGCAGAGCTTGGCCACTGGAGCTATAAATGGGATGAGTAGTTGCACATAAATAATTTCTCCTTTACACCTCCTTCTGTTTTCTGAAAAAAGGAACAAAGTCATAACATTAAATTATTCTATCTGTACTAAATCAATATACATTTGAAATGCACGGATTTCTATCTTAGAAAAAAGTTAGAGATTGTTGCAGCCATCAAATCTCATGGATTTCAACAGAATCTGAAACTTTTTTAGACTGCAGCTTTTGTGCCACAATGTCTGTGTGGCAGCACTCGAACTTGGGTAAAAAGACCTTCTGAGTTGGCAAAGGTACTTGTTAGAAATTTGCCAGTTCCTGTAATTTAGAAGGATTTCAATGCTTAATTTTGTAATTGTGATCTCAACATTCCATCAAAAGAGGCTGCTTATGAAGCAGGTTTTTTTCTAAATTTGGAGTTGTTGCTGTTATTTCTTTCTATAGACCCTCCTTAAATACTTTACTTCCTCCTTTATGATCATCTAGAAACTGTTGTGTAAAAACATGGGGTGAGTTGCATCACTGTCCCTTCAGCTTCTTCATTATAGAGATAGTCAGTTCCCCATCACTGACTAGAAGAGACAATTCCTACTGCCATGTCCTTTTCTTTCCAACTTCTCACCTCTTCATTATCAATATTTCCTTTTCCATCCATTTCTCAGTATGTACCCTTATTTGAGCCACTGCATCACTTTCACCCTTCTGCCACAGCTCTCTTATTTAGGAGCATTAAAAATTGCTTTAAACTTTAAACCGGGATAGTGTTCATTTAACTTAGTATATCTAAATTGACTGATGTGGCTGAAAATACTCAGCTGTGGACCTATTTACCATGCAAATTATATACTGTTCCACTGAGCCTTTTCCTGGCGATTTCATCCAACTGGAACCTAGTTAATTCATAGCTCTATCTTAAACTTCCCTTTTTTTTCATCAAGGGGATTATACTATTAGTTTGGGGGTGGGGGAAGCAGAAAATAGATGATGACAGAAGCTGAGAAATTGTGCTTGAAGCAGATCAGGCAGTTTCATGTTCAGCCTCCTATTTCACCAGGTGAGGCTGAGAAAGACATGTAGACTGATGAGTCACTTTCAGTCTATGCATACAATGCAGAGTTATCCAGGGAAACCTCAAGTAACTTTTATTGCCCAAGGCAAAGGGCAACATTATGCCTTCCACCCATTCCAGGTGATGAAGTTAATCATATTAGTAATTGAGTCTTCAGTAATGCAAATTCTTCCACATGCTTGGAGAACAAGCTAGCCTAAGGGACACAGGATGGGCCATCTATTTCCAACCCTGGTTGTTGCCTGCTGTATATTAAGCTACTGCTGCTTGGGCACCCACCTCCCTTTGTTTAGAGAAGCCATTCCTATTTATGTTCCTTAGCATCTTAGTTACTGTAGTTGTTAAAGGAAGACAGTTGGGTTTGATGCATCTCCAGCAAGCCCTAACAGATCCTGGAGAGGTCAAGAAGTGAAGTCATAGGCAGGTTAGACTGGTAAGTGCATTCTTCTTCTAGGCATATCCCATCCAGGCCTTTTGATGAAATAATTGAGCAAATATATTTGTTTATCCACTTGCTCCTCATAGGCAGTGGAACAAGTAAATGCACGACTTCGTGAACTATATCCTGATGATGAAGAGCTGTTTGATATCGTGCTCATGACTAATAACCATGCCCAAGTGGGAGTGAGACTTATTAACAGCATTAACCACTACGGTGAGTCTGAAGTCGGGTTGCCTGTGCATTAGGCTAGGCTACTGTGACATCTTTCATCTTTCTGTATCCTATAGAATTCTAAGATTAAAACAAAGGGCACTTGATTCATTGCTATTCCTTTTGTGTGAAAAGCAGAACTGAGAGATAACAATTTGATGGCATTACATAGAGTTGAATGTAATAGAGGACAGTCCCAAAGGTGCTTTTTTCAAGAGGC
>AZIM01000601.1:261031-275734 GCA_000516915.1 Ophiophagus hannah
CTAAATGAACTGTTGTAAGTTGAAGACTACTTGTACCTACAAATATATGGACTTGAAATAACAGTCAGGATACAATAAGAGGAAAGTGTATAATTTGCAAATAGATAGTTTCTTAATAATGTTTTGTTGATTTTACAATTGCATTAAATCTACAAAAAAAGGTTCAATGCCAGGAAAAACCCATAAAGAACCAGCATATCAGCCAGCCCATTTGTCAAACTACTACAGCCAAAAATGTAGTATAGCTATTTTGTTACATAAACCTGCTTTTCTTCACATGGAAGTGTTAGATTAAAGCTGGAGAGATTCCCCAATATTCAAGTTCACTCAAATTCACTTTCAGCCACAGAAGTTTACTGAATGAGGTTGAGTCAATCATTCTTGTACAGTCCAAACTACCTTACTAAGACTATGGTGGGAAAAAATTGGAGGAATATAATGCCTGTTACCTTGAACTTCTGGAGGAATTGCAGAATATAAACCCAAGAAATAAATTTAAAAATACAACAAAATACAAATAAGCTATTATAAATACAATTATTATTTATTTAGGAAAGACAGAGAGTCAATTTGGTCTAGTGTAATAATTAAGGCTCCAGGCTAGAAACCCAGAATCTGTGAGATCTGGTCCCACCTGAGGCCTGAAAGCTGGCTGATCATGAGCCACTCATTATCTCTCAGCCCACGACGTCAGGCTTGGGTAATAAACTGGTCGGTCAATTCTTGTTTCAACCAATGGCTCAATATTCAGGTGGTTTGAAAAAAGCAGACCCTGCACTTGCAGGGAAACAATAAATGGTAAAATAACTGTACAGGAATTTAGATGCTTATGCAAAAGTGGCAATGTTGAAAACTAAAGTCACTTTTGAGGATTGAGAATCCAAAGTGACCACATGTAGCTTCAAAGCTACAAATGAGTCTTTCTCTAACTTCAAAAGCTCTCATCTAACTGATCAAAAGTCCTGGCGAAACAAAATGGTGTCTATCTAGCTTTGTAAGCTTTAATAGTTTAACAATTTTAGATATTGGATAATCAATATACTCTGTAGCAATGAAATGGTATGGCTTACAGATCTTAAACACCTATTTGGATCATTCAAAAGACTGTTTAAGAAAAAAATAGGTGGACTCTATAATGAATTTAAAGAATGGAAAAGACTTATCATAGTATGTCTTTGGATTTCTGAAGCCACATTATCTTTCAGTACTTGTTCTCCCAACCCTGCCTAATGGACAATTTTCATTGAGCCTATGATTCTTTTTAGATGAAATGATTTAATGATGTTGCAGGACATTAGCTGTTAATGAGTTTTTGCTCTGGGTTTAATGGAAACATTAGCCGATATACTTGGAGAAAGGTAGACAGGAAGATTTTTAAAAAATCAATATTATGGTTCTCCATAAAATAAGCAAAGTATCTGTTTATATCTCTGCAGTTGCTTTAAAACAGCATTTATTTGGTTTCCTCAGCCTCAAAATACTGTAAGGCTAGTCATTTTTCTAGCAGAGGGGATTAAGAATGAGCTCTTGCAAAGAATACAATATGCATCAACTTCATTTAAATATTGGAAGATGAGGTGACTCTTAAAACTGATATAGCTCAATAGAATCATAAGTACATACATGCATAGTTATTTCTCTTCAATTTTGTTGAATTTTGTTGAATATTTGTTCAAACAAAGCTTTAAGCTGTGCTAAAGCAAATAAAGCATTGAACACACAACCATAAATTAGTCACCCATTTTAGTTTAATGCAAGGAGAAACAATTTCTGCCCCACAAACCTTCACCTGTGGCCCCAAACTATCCTGACATGGCACAGCCAAAATTCAACTGGGCAGTTACAAGAAAATCCCATTTAATCAGTTGCAGAAATATTCATTTTTCCCACATTGTATTTTTATAAAATCTGTACGTGAAATATATCTCTATTAATAGTTAAAATTCCAGGGCATTTAGAATCATTCTGTCTTCAGTAGTTACTGTCAGTTAAGGATACTGTAATTTCATTAAATATTTGTAAATACTTAAGTACATTCTTTATATGCTAAATATATATTTATTCTGTAATTCTATAGCATATTGAGATGACTGCTTAGTTAGTATTAATGAATCAGTGAGGACAAGCTAAGAGATCTGAGATTAATCAAATACTAAGGGAGTTTGCAAACTGATGGCAAGAATTTAATATAAACTTGCAGTTTGAATACAACAGAAAGATTTTTCCTCCTTGCCTTACTTCTATCTCCACCCTTCCTTCTCTTAAATTAGGATGTTTAACTTTGTAAAACTTTTTTAAAAGAAGCTAAAAATCCAGCTTGGTATAGTGATTAAGACATCAAGCTTGAAAATGACAGACCATGACTTCTAGTCCTGACTTAGGCATCAAGCCAGCTGAGTGCCCTTGGGCCAGTCATTCTCTCTCAGCCCTAGGAAGAAGGCAATAGCAAGCTGCTTTAAAATCTTGAAAAGAGAACTACAGAAATCCTTGGTGCTCTTTGAGCTGGGTTGTTTTCTTGCAGATATTTCATTATCCAATGATTCATTATCTAATGATAGAAGGCAATGGAATTCATTCTCATTTTATATTCAAGTGGTTGTCTCTGTCAGTGTTAGCGAGAGTGGTTTTGGAGGTTCTTTGGTTGGGCTATTTACTTCTTTGACAGTTCCTTGATTGAAGTATTGTTTCTTGACGTTAGTCTAGTATTAATCTCGGTATTGATCTCTGCATATCTGGGTGTTGATTGCTGATGAAGAAATGTTTTGTTCCTTTTGTTTCATTTTGACTTGTTAATTGTCTCTTTGGAATAGTTTGTAGATGTTTCTGTCTATGTGTCTTTTGATGGCCAATTTGTCAGTGGCATACTTCCAGGAATTCTCTAGAGTTTTTGGACATGGCTTGGTCTAGGATGGTCAGTTTCCCATTTGGTTAATCTAGTTCATGTGTTGTGCAATTAAGGAGTTTTCATCATGTTTTCTGACTGCTAGTTGGTCTTCATGGATGTGTTCTACTAGTTTTCTGCCTGCTTGTCCTATGGAGTAACTGTTGCAATCCTTACACTGTGTGTTATAGGTGACTCCTGTTTCTTTTCTGGGCCATGTGTGATCAACTGACGTGTGTAATTGAGGAAGAGATATTCTTAAGGTGTCTTGGGAACCAATTTAATGGAATTATTGTGATATCTTGGGGGTCAGATTTGATAAATATCCCTAGAGGATAGAGCTGACTAATGGGTTCACACACTGCTAATATGGAAAGCCTGAAAGGTATTGACCAACTGAATCCTACTGCAGACTCAGTGCAGAGAGAGGTTCATTCAAGATACTGGGTGAGCTCATTAGATCCCAATGCAGTGTTCTTCTTGTTGTCAGCCATTCAGTCATGTCCGAACCTTGGACACTCTATGGGTCAGCATTCTCTGTGCCCTTCTGTCTTGTACCATTTCCTTCAGGTCTGCCATGATCATCCTAGTGTCGTCCTTAGTATCCAACCAACAGGACTAGGCAGGCCTATACTCCTTTTTCCACCGATCACTCCTAGCATGATTGACTTTTCGAGTGAGTCAGCTTGCATGTCATGACAAAAGCATGACAGCCTATGTTCAGTGATCTTGACTTCAAAGGATTTTTTGACATTTGGTCTAGAATTTCTTTTGTGATTTTTGCAACACATGAGATGTGTAATAATCACCTCCAGCACCACAGTTTAAAGGCATCCACCTTTCTTTCTGCCTTTTCTGGAGTCCACATTCTCAGCCATAAGAAGCAATTGGAAACATTATTGCATTAACTAATTTGCATTGGTTTGTGAGGCTGATGTCTTTACTCCTCCATTTTATTCATGCCAGACATTGCAGTTCTTCCAAGTGCTATACACCTTCTGATCTCAGGACTGCACTCACCTAATATAGTATGGAGCCAAAAAAGAAGTCTGTGAGTAGAAATTTGTGAGAATATCCTGAGTCCCTGAATTAGGTATCCACTTAAAATAACTTCTAGACAGACCAAGCCGCCCTTGTATGCTGTAACTCAATGTAAGGGGAGCAAAATTTGCAGCATTTGGTTTCAATAAGAATAATTACATCAACAGCTATTTGTTCATGCCCTCTTTCTTCCCATTATCACCGGTGCAACAAACAAACAAACAAACAAAAACCAGAAAAATTGATCGGTGCAAAGAAAAATAATGTATGACTGAATATACAATACCAAGTTTCTTTGAATGACTCTGAATGAATGTCACACTGTGGTTTAATTAAGATCTTCTGTGTAAAATTATGTATTAAATTTACCTTTTCCACATCATTTGCCTGTGAAATCTCCTCTATTTCCTGATTTTTTAAAATAAACCATACTTTACTTTGATGTCTGAATTAGCAATTTATTTATTTATATTTCATATTTCTAAACAGGCCATTTCCCTCAAAGAGGGACTCTTTATGGTTATTGTTAATCTGGTTGTTTTGGACTGATGAGATTTTGACTTGTGATATTTAATACTATTCTTTTTCTCCAGTGATATATAATTAATAATTTTTAAATAATTTTTAAAAATCCTTATTGTTTTAGCCAAAGAATATTAGTAAAGCAATTGATTGCTATATTGGCTTAAAATAAATGGACCTCTATAGGCTTTGCCTTTGTCCTTTTTTTTTCCCTTTCCTTCAATCATCTCCAATTCTTGGAGACTGCCTGGACAAATCCTTGCAGTTTTCTTGGCAAAGATTTTTATAAGTGGATTGGCATTGCCTAATTCCCAGGGCTGAGAAAGTGACTGCCCAAGGTCAACCAGCTCGTATGTGCCTAAGGCACAACTAGAGCTCATAGTTTCCAGTTTCTAGCCTGATGCCTCAAGCACTACACCAAACTGGCTGGATGTTCTAATTATAGTGCTATCCATTTATCCTTAAGTCAGCAGAAAACTATGAAGGCATGAAATTTGCTCTTCATTGCCAATCCATATTCTGCCTCACACTATTTTCCAACTACTGCAATCATTTGACTTTCCTCTAAGATAATTAGTGATAATGATCGTTTTTTACATAGTGTCTGACCTCGGACAGTGTCAGAATAAAGGGAAATACAGCTAAGACAAACTTAAGGAGATCTCACTCATGAGCTGAGAACAAGTTAAAAGCAAAATGATGCTGAGCATGTTCATGCTTTAATTTGGTACAACTGGGTTAAAGTCGTAGATAAACCTGTATTTCTTGGTAGGGCAATAAACTCAATTTTCTGCATATTTGATAATTGCAAGCATTCAAAAATTAAATTATTTATTATAAATAAAGGAGCAAAATGTCTGATGCTTCTACATTAGGCATTTTAAGAGTCACATTGACACCAATGGGTTTGTTATTTTATATTAATTAAAACTGCTTATAAATAGCTGAACTTCAGTTAAGTCGCAAATTGTTTATCATCTAGAGCCTAAACAAAACTAAACATGTGAGAACTAGCCAAGATTCAGTTTAATTTTGAGATGTGAAGGGTTCAAATGGGCTTCAATTGAAAACATTCTTTATAAAAGCACATATGTGTGTGTGTTATTCCATTAAGCTGGAAAAAATAAAAGAGAGTGGGGAAACAAAAGGATTCAGAATTCCAGATTTTTAAAAGTCTTGAAGTACATTTTGGCTTTTATAGCTGAATAGAACCAGGGACGTTTGGATGCAAAATTGCATCCCCACTCAAAAATATTAAAACTCGTTAACATGCAAACTGAGTAACAACCAGATTCAATCTGTCTTTCTCCTAAAAAGGTTTTTCTTGCTAACTTCCTTAGTCCTTGACATTATGTTTCCCTAATAATCAACACTGAAAATGACCAAGAAGTGTCTTTGAATTCATTAGTAAGATGTATTCGGACGGGGGGGGGGGNTGGGGGGGGGGGGGGGGGGGAGCATGGCAAATCTTTCAAATGAGAAAGCTGCTGGAAAAACCCCATTTTTAAAATATTCCTAAAAAGACCAGCAGTTCCATCACTGTGGAGATGGTGATCAACACATCAAGGTCCAATACCAACCAAGTGAAATCAAGAAAGCAAAGCATGATTTCTGAGATTCTGCTGTAACTATGCAGAGGAAAAGCACATTCCAGTGATCACTACTTGTCGATTCTTTTTCCCCAATTCCTGAAAACATGATCAATATTGGTTGATTCTGCTTTTTCAATAGTCAGTGTAACCCTGGAGTTCCCTCTGGATCTCCAAACCAGGGATAACCTTCTCAAGATCAACTGAGGCTAAGGAAAAACAAAGGCAAGAGGGGGTGGAGCTGAGAAGAGTTGGGGAAACGATGGCAGGCAATTATGAACATGGGCTAATTAATATTAGCCCGCACACGCACACTTTTCCTGTTGTTGGCTCAAACCAACAACATAACACTTTTCCTAATCAAGGCTCTGTTCCTCCAAATGTGGAATGGAGGTCAAAGAAAGAGCGTTAGGGACAAAAATGTATGCACTATCAAATTCCTGCCTCAGCCGTTTTTAAAAGATGCTCAGAGCTTGAACAGGGTTAAAATAATAATAATAATATAATATAATAAAATAATAATAGTAATAGTAATAATAGTAATAATAATAATAGTAATAATAAGTCCAAAAACAATTAGACTGGGAAAACTGCAACCGGATTCTCAGGGAGTTGGGCTATTTATATTAACATTATAAATGTTAATATTTATTCATCCTGCCCAAATCGCATGAAACATCCAAGGATCCGGATCTTTTTATTTCGGCGCTTCTCTTTTCGTGATAGTTCAGAAGCGTTTAGCTTCCAAGGAAAGGATAAAAGACACCGAAAACCTCGCTCTTTCCCTTCCCCCAGTAGAGAACAATCCATTAGAATAGCGGTTGAGAAGGCCGCTAAAGGTTCAAAGGGGTCGAGAGCTTCCATTTCCCTTAAACCGGAAGCGCTGCGATTCGCCTTTCGAGATATATATTGTGCTTCCGGTTTAGGGTCGGTTGCCACGGCGGCCGTTGTTGTCATGGAGACAGCAGCTCCGGCCAGTTGAAGCGCCTATCCCGCTGGCGCGGAGGACCAGGCGGCGCAGCGACAAGGAGAGAGAAAAGCGGGCAGGATGTTTGTCTACTTGAGCAAGAAGGTGGGATGTGTGCTTTTTCTGGGGTTTCTTCGTCCTTTCGGCGCCCCCCCTCCCATCCCCGCCTCTTTTTGCAGGAAAAGTTAGCCGTCTAAATCCGAAGGGGCCAATGGGACGCGGTCAGAATTTCTCCCTTAAATAACTTTTCTTACGATTTCTTTCCAGTTTTGACTTGGTTTGTTGCTCTTATTTAATCTCTAAATGGCCTGAAATGTATTAAGAGTTATGCATTAATCCCAGTGCAAATTAAAAGGCAGTGAGGAGAAGGGAGTTGCAAGAGTTGTGCTTCTAGTCTGATGCTGTATGCGGGTAGTCCTCGATTTACAGCAGTTCATTTAGTGACCATTCNNNGTTGCAACAGCACTGAAAAAAAGTGACTTAGGACCGTTTTTCACAGTTACGACCATTGCAGTGTCCCCTTAATCATGTGATCAAAATTCATCAATATTTATGACTATTGCTGTGTCCCAAGGTTCAGTGATCACCTTTTGTGACCTCCTGACAAGCAAAGTCAATGGGGAAACCAGATTAACTTAACAACCGGGTTACTAACTTATCAATTGCAGCGATTCATTTAACAACGGTGGCAAGAAAGGCTGTAAAATCTTGTAAGATCTTGACAGATTTGAACAATGGGCCCTATCCTACAAAATGAAATTTAATGTGGAGAAAAGTAAGGTTTTACACTTAGGCAGGAAAAACCAAAGGTATACGTACAGATTAGGCGAAACCTGGCTCAAAAACAGTAACTGTGAGAGGGACCTTGGAGTCCTAGAGGCCAATCACTTAAACATGAGCCAGAGATGTGCAACAGCAGCCAAAAAAGCTAATACAATCCTTGGTTATATAAACAGGTTTCTCCCAGCTTTATTCTGATTGGTTGATTGATATAATATTATTATACAATATTATATGGCATAATAATATGGAATGTTATTAATGGTTATTTTATTATTATATATGGAAGTTATTCCATATAGCAACAGTTCTCAAACAATTTGGTCTCATTCTTAAAAATGATTTCATACAGAAAATGTTTTGGTTTATGTGGGTTAAATCTATCAATATTTTTCTGTATTAGAAATTAAAACTGAGAAATGTTAAAATATTTATTTGACATTTTCAGAACTGCCATACCTTACTTCCTTGCAAGTCAAGAAACCTTTTTAATGTTGAAGTAAAATTATCTACTGTGTCAAATATTTCTACTTTTAGAATGAAAGAGTTGCATAGTTTAAAAGGGTAGCACCTCTGGAAATTGTTAATAATTGTTGCAGGCTTGTTCTNTGTGTGTGTGTGTGTGTGTGTAATATAAAAAATATATAAAATGTACAAAATGTTTTATATTTTATATATACATACATACATACATACATNCATACATACATACATACATACATACTGTAAAACATTTTGTACATAAAATATTGTATATGCCAACTTTGATTTGAATTAAATTAGTTGCTGGAACTATTCACAGTTAGAGTCCAGTTTCGATGTTATTATTGCTTTCATTTTATAAACAAATGTATTTATTTCAGATTACAATTCCTGGTAATGTTAGACTTAGATCTATTTGTTGGAGCAAAGACCAAGGTTATATAGCCTGTGGAGGTGAAGATGGTCTACTGAAAGTTTTAAAGTTAGAAACAAAAACAGGTAAATGACATTTGTATCAATATAAATTTGTTGGCAAGTACAGCATACAGTGACTTTTTTTCTTTTTTGCTATGTTGTAACTTGTTCATCTTGTTCTTTCCATGCATTGCTCACATTATTTGTTCTAGGACAATCCCACAATCTCTGTTATAGTCTAGTCTTCCAATATTTTGGAACATTACTATAACTAACCTGAACAGTACAAAATGTATTTGAGACACATTTTGTTGAGACAGATTTTATTAAAATTCCATGTATATTTACATAACAGAGTTAGGTAACTTGCATTTTTTCTATTCATATGGAGTACAGGTAGTCCCCACTTCAGGTCTGTTCTGTAACTATTTAACATTATGAATGTAGTGTGGAAAAAATGGAATTGTGACAGGTCATTATGACCATCGCAGCACCCCTGCAGTCGCATGATAAAAAGATTGAGCCAAACCTCATTTATGATCACACATACCCCCCACTCCTGCCACCTCTCCCAACAGATAATCATATTCACCTGCCTCCTGCTGGGCTCCCCATCCTGGCCATGCATGGGGGGTGGTACCATAGCTCTGAGGCTAATTGCACCCTCACACAGCTTCTTTTACCCAGCAACAGGCATCCCCAAACCTACTATGCCTAGCCAACCACCTGCTCACCCTCACACACCATCCTCCACCTAGCAGTAGCCACTTATGTGCCTCTTTGCAAATCACGTGGGACTTGCAACTTCCTGTTGGCTTCCCCACTGATTTTGGTCATGGGAAGACCAAAACTATGACACATCACTTTGTGGCAGAAATTCCAATCCCTATTGCGTTGTTACTGAGGTCTACCTGTATGCAAAATTGGCTTGATTATAAGAGGCCTGAATATGACATACTCAATATCAAAGGCATGAATAAAGGATATATCTTTTCTAGGTTGCAGAGTTGTTGAGGATTTTTCATTAAAGCTTAATAAGATCTTAATATAATTGATAACAGGGAATATGTTATATAGATCTAATTGTTGTGACCATTTTTTTTATCCTTTGATCAAAATACTGTTTTTTAAAAAAATACAAAGAGAATTTGGATTTGGGATTTCAATTTCTTTTTAATGAGTAAAAGAGGAAATTCAGTTCCTTTGGAATTCGTGCTTGCCGTCATCAGTTTCTGCAGGACATACAAAAGTTAAATATTATGATTAATTGAAAGGGGGAACCATTTAGGGAAAAAGTAAGCTAGTAAAAATTATAAATGCTAGTTTATTTAGGATTTATGTCTTACGAGAGTGCTTTTTTTGTTTTTAGATGAAGCCAAATTAAAAGGACTTGCTGCACCTAGCAATCTCTCAATGAATCAGACACTTGAGGGCCACACAGGTAAGAGTTACTATTGTTCAGTAAAATCAAATTGCTTTTTCACTAATTTGTTCAGAAAATGATACAGTTTCAGTGATGAACTTTCCATTTCTGCTAGATAAATTGCAATGAATTTCTTGGGATATAATTTTGAATTGACATGCTTAGAAATAGAACTGGCAGCCAGTACAGGTCACAAAGCAATGGTGTAACATGGCATTCTAGGGGCCTCAAAGACTGCTGGTGCTGCCACACTTTGTATTAATTGAAACTTCTGAATACATTTGAAGGGTAGCCCAATGTAAAGCATGTTGCAGTAAGCCAGACAAGATGAACTAGGTCTTGAATGACCAAGCACAGGGAGTTCTGATCCAGGAAAGGCTGAGACTGGTGCACAAACCAAACCTGTGCAAAGGCTCTCCTAGCCACAACTGCCACCTGTTCATCAAGCAGGAGTCGTGAGTCCAGGAGAATCCCTAAGTTGCAAACTGGGTCTGAATGGGTCTTTATGTATGATGCTTATTTTTAATAGAAAGCACATTACCTTTTTCCCCAAGTAAACTTCTTGTTACTAGTGTAATTCAACAGTTTCGTTATACAATTTTATAGGTGCTGTGCAAGTAGTGACTTGGAATGAACAGTATCAAAAGCTAACTAGTAGTGATGAGCACGGACTTATTATAGTGTGGATGCTGTATAAAGGTAGGTGACTTGCTAGAGAAAGGCTATTACATATTTCTGAAATTTCAATTTGTAGTTGGCTCAGAGGTTTCTACAGAATAGCTTTGGCTCTTTAGTTGTAGGCTAAAAGATTCTAAAAAGAATTATTTGTTCCCAAAAAAATTAATATGGCAATTTATTCTAAGAGATTTTGACATTCTTCTTATCAACTAAATATATTGCTTTGGCCCCATGGTTTGTTGATACTAGAATATTAGGGAAGCTTCTTCAGTTTCCCAGCCTCTGTATATTAGGAGCAAAGTATGAAAAACCACAGACACTCCGATGAAATCTAGAGCTGCATGAGCTTTTAAAGAAAACCTGAACCACAAACAAAAATATGTTATTACATATACATCAAAACTTCCTTTTGCTAGGGAAGAGGAATAGAAGAACAGTTTTTAAGACCTCCTTCCTTGCCACCTCCACCTCCAGTTCTCAGTGTTGGAATGTTCTTCAGAGCAACTTCATGGCAGTGACACAATAACCATGAATCAATGTCCAGCTCAATAGAAATTACTGAGTTTGCAAATAATTCCTTTCAATAATTACTTTCAATAAGAACAGTTCAGATGAAAAATAGAGTGTGTTAGATATGGATGATTTATTTTCCTCTTTGGCTTTAGGTGCTTGGTATGAGGAGATGATCAACAATAGAAATAAATCGGTGGTTAGAAGCATGAGATGGAATGCTGATGGGCAGAAAATTTGCATCATATATGAAGATGGTGCTGTAATTGTTGGTTCTGTAGATGGTAAAGTACTACTTATGCTAATAGAATATGCAGTTTTTTAAAAGGTTTAATAACTCGTATAGTGTAGTTCCCTTCAGAAATCATTCTCTTGAATAATTGCCCCGTTAGCTCCAGAGCTGAAGAAACTTCTTAGATGAGAAGTGAAATGTCAAAAAACAAAAACACAGCAAGTCCTCTTACCTCTTGAAAAAGCACCTTTGGGACAACCATGACCTGGATGGCTGAGAATCACCATAGACATTCAGCTGAATGCATTTAAGATCTTCCCAATAGCTGTAATTTTCAGATTATGTAGGATTTGAAATTTATTTCATTAACTGTGCAGTTTTCTATCAGGTCTTTCTGTTTAATATACAAAGCTGAGGGAGGAAGTCCCCCAAAGTGTAGGGGACGTGAATGTTCATACGTCTTTGAGCAGAAGAGGTTAAACCATGTATTCCCACATACCCCTTCAAACATTTCCATTCCAAGAAACATTACCATTTTGGAGAGTGATTGCTCTCCAAAAAGAATATGCCACTATTATTCAATAACTTTGACTCACTGAGCAATATCTGACCATAGAGAAGGAATTTCCATTTATTTTACTTTATCATTTATTTTCATATTAAAGGAAACATTTGAAATTAAATCACATTTAAGTTTTGCTTTCCCAATACATGAATATCATTTCTAAATAACCCAATTAGCTTTATTAGAATTAAGACAGGCATATATTTATGTTAATGTATAATTATGAGGATGTACCATATCAGGAGAAAAATAAAGCCAAAATAATATGATTTTATTAAAATTCCATTTCAGTTGTTGACACGCATTCTTAAAGCAGTTAATGTCCTAATTCAATTAATCTCCTAATTTAGTCACTGAAAGGAACAGAGTTGTGTTCTAAGAATGGAACCTTCCTGTCTTCCACGATCCCTTATGTTTTTTTATACACAATGCTGAATGAGATGATCTTCTGGTATGCAACAACACAGCACAAAAAAGGAAGCTGAAAAGGAAGCAAGAATCACATATTTGGATCCAAGTTTATATATTGAAGAATGTATATCAGTAATTTTGAAATGGTAGAGCTTAGAGTGAGCCATTGAGAAAAGAGAAATAAAGCTTTCATTCCTGTTTAAGAGATAAAATTCTTTGTAAATTTCCGTTTTTAATATTTTCAGTTTTGAACATTTTATTCTAGTTGTGAGATGCATTGAACTTATTTTCCTTTAAAAGGGAATCGTATCTGGGGAAAGGATTTAAAAGTACAGCTCCACCATGTTGCATGGTCTCCAGATGGTAGAACTCTACTCTTTGGAATGGCCAATGGAGAAATACACATTTATGACAAAAATGGAACTTTTATGGTAAGTTTAGAGAGATATTCTATTAAGTAGTCACCTTTTGGAAACATTAGTATCCAGTTGTCAGAAAGATTTTTCTAAGCATTCTAGCCCAACCCTACAGTGGAAGAATATAAAATCATGGTTTTTAATTCTGCAATTGCAGAGTTTAAAAAGAGTTTTTCAAACATCACAGGGATTTAAAGTAGTATATTATACTATTTAAAATAGCACAACACAGGGCTGATAATTAGCCTATTTGTGAAGTTGATTTAAGGGACATCATCTTGATTTGTGAACTGTAGCTATTTTTTATAATACATATTTTGTGTGTGTATTTGTGTGTATATATGTGTGTGTGTGTGTATGTAAATATAAATACACACACACATAAAGTTATTTAATTCACTTTTTTAAAAAATTGTGATTTATATGTTAGTATTAAGTTGATTGTATTGTTATATAGTTCAGGTTTCCTCACTTGTGAGTAAGCTCAATTAAATGTTTGTTAGTTTAAATAGTGTTTCAGCCAATCATACAATAATTAGATTTGTATATATATATATATATTTATGTATGTATATTGAATTATTATTATAGATGAAAATGAAAATGAACTGTTTGGTGAACGTAACTGGAGCATTCAGCATTGCAGGTATCCATTGGTACCCAGGAACAGAAGGCTATGTAGAACCCGATTGTCCTTGCCTTGCCATTTGTTTTGACAATGGAAGATGCCAAATAATGAGACATGAGAATGATCAAAGTAAGCATATCTTGTGGTAAGAGTTCTGAAGAAGTACCATACATTCAGTTGCCTAAAGAGGGCTGAGAAAATATCTAAAGACCCTTCCCATTCTCCACATAAACTGTTTTTAACTTCTCTCCTCAGGACGCTGCTATAGGCCATTGCATTCCAAAACAACTTGGCACAAAAATATTTTCCCCCATGCCATCATTCTGCTAAACACCTAACTCCTAGAGTACTGTCTTATGCCTAAAGAAATGTACCCATGTAGTAAGGCTGCATTACTATTATCCTGTATTGCTATTAAAAAGCCATGGTAGCGCAGTGATTAGAATGCAGTATTCCAAACTAATTCTGCTGATTGCTGGCTGCCAGCAGTTTGGCAATTCGATTCTTACCAGCTCAGGGTTAACTCAGCCTTCCATCCTTCCGAGGTCAGTGAAATGAGGACTCAGGTTGTTGGGGGTGACTTTGTAAACCACTTAGGGTTGTAAAGCACTGTGAAGCAGCATATAAGTCTAAATGCTATTGCTATTGCTGTCCTCATTTTCTCATCTTTCTCATTTTCTCATGTTTCCTACTATCTTTTCCTATTGGTATTTTATGATTTATCCCTTGTTTGTGTCTTATATTTTATGATTATGTCTTATAATTTATGATCTATGACTTATCATTTTGCTGTTTGTATATGCACTGAGAGATTGTGCCCTGGAGACAAATTTCTTGTATGTCCAATCACACTTGGCTATAAAGAATATTCCATTACATTTCCATATTCCATTCAGGGGTAAATATTGTAGTAAGAATTATCTTTCCATTAATATACCGTGTTTCTCCAAAAATAAGACCCTGGCTTATAATTTTTTTGCCATCAAAAAAGGCATCAGGTCTTATTTTCTGGGGATGTCATCCCCTGACTAATCTCACTTGGACGTGCTGCCCCAGCCTCCTTTTCGCTCTCAGAGGACTTCAGGAACTTCTTCTGCGGCCAGCAAGGCTTTCCTGAAGCTGATAACAGATCTCCGGATCGATCTGGAGCTTTGTTATCAGCT
>AZIM01000601.1:275744-285785 GCA_000516915.1 Ophiophagus hannah
TCAGGAAAGCCTTGCCAGCCTTGCTGGCTGAAGAAGAAATGGGGTGTCGGGGTATGAGAGGCCTGCCTACAACTGTTCAAAGGTAAGTAGTAGGGCAGCTCCACCCCCCCATCCCTACCCTAGCTTAATTTTTACCCGTGCATTCTGGAGTGGGTGGGATCTTAATTAGGACTTATTTTGGGGGTAGGATTTATATTGGGCTCACGTGTAAAAATCAAGCTAGGACTTACTTACAGGATAGGTCGTATTTTCGGGGAAGCAGGGTATTTGTATATGTACTTTATATCAGTATTTGTTTGTTTATTTAAAACAACCAGATCCCGTCTTAATTGATGCGGCTCTGAGTGTTGTGAGCATCCAGTGGAATCACTGTGGCAACGTGCTGGCTATTGCAGGCGTCCAGAAGATACCTGTGCAAGATAAAGATATAAATGTTGTGCAGTTCTATTCTCCATTTGGTGAGGTAAAAATTATGGATTTTATGGATTTTTCCGATTTCTATATTTAGTGTAAAATAAATGAACCAAATATTGATAGTTGAAAAATCAAAATGTTCAAACTGAGAAGTGATGGAAATAGTAAAGGCAGAGAAACATTCCTGAAACTTAACTTGCCACACTACCAGTTTTCCTCTGTAACATATGATGGGGATAATCAGTCCAAAAGTCTTGGAGGCTGCCTTTTGTAACTTGTATACACATAAATATGGATGGGAAAAAATCCTTTTAATATGCAAGTGATAACTGATGTTCAACAAGTTTGGCAGAAAAACAAGCAGAATTGTAAGGTGGAGCTGGAGGCTATTCTGAATCTTTGTGCCAGCTTATATAACATACATATTCTTATAGGTGAAATGAATGAATGCACAGAAAGAATTTGATTTATAATTCAGTTATAGTGTTTGTGAAGATAATTGTGAATAATTTGTATCCTCTAACATTAGCATTTCTAATGTTTTGTTTAAAATAGTTACTGTTGTTTTTACTATAGTATGCTTATCTAATTCCAATGTATATGTGATTTTCTCAATCATTTTCACATGATTGAGGTGATATTTTTGTGATAGGTTTCTTTGCATCCATTCAAACTTGTTAAGATCTGGGTTTTTTACAGCCAAAGGTTCTGTAATTGGTATTCAAAAAAGTAAGATCACATTGGAAGTAGTCAACCTTCAAGTAATTTATTCACATAAATATGTAACATTATCAGAAGATATATTTTTTAAAAATTTAAGGATCAAGAAATATAGAATAATAAAAAAAAATTCTCAAGATTTTTCTTAGCTCATATAACCTCTTTCAGAACATCCAAGAAATTATTCAATATGCTACTTATTTATTTCTATTTTAGAATGCTTCTAATATTATGCAGCTAATTTATGTTGATGTCATTTCAGCATTTGCGTACATTAAAGATTCCAGGGAAACAAGTATCGGCTTTATCTTGGGAAGGAGGCGGTTTAAAAATAGCATTAGCTGTTGATCAGTGTATTTATTTTGCAAATATTCGACCAGACTATAAGGTAAGGAACATATTAAAATATTATCAGGTCCTAACCAGGTTTTATTCGAGCATCTGCTTACTAGTGTATTGCTTAATATGTTTTTGGATGGGTTTTTAGTATATATTACAGTTCACTATTTATATTAAGTTTATTGTTATAAACTCTATTCCAATTATTGGAATTGTGATCCAAAACATCAAGGTTTTTTTTGGGGGGGGAGGATGTTTCCTTAAAGACCCTATGCCATTCTCATAAATAATAATTATCTGAAGATTCAACTTTTTAAATGGTTTTAATTATCTGTGTCAGACTGGCCACAGACTACTCCCTGAGGAAAGAACGACCCTTGATTCCATAGGTGTTAGAGAAAAGGTACTTTTACTAGAGATGCTGAGTGCAGCATGAGCGAGGCAAGCACTGAAGAAAAACCGCACAAAAATCATATATTGAAAGCAATCCCCAATGTCTAAAACCCTTGCCCTTGGGAAAATAGTCCAATCAAGTGCTGTTCTGATGTTTTGGGAACCTGGTTCCTCAGGCACTGCTGTAAATTTCTTTCCCATGGCTGGTGTCCTTAAAGGCAGGAAGATGGCTCAGTTTAGCACCTCTGGTTCCTGTCAATGTATACTGCCCAATTTCCCATAGCATTCTTCCAGTGCTCTTCCCCTCCCAAATGCCCCCTCCACCCGGATTATAGCAGTTGCTAGCGAGCTTCAAAGAAAGCTGACGTTCAATATGAGAAAGATATTCATCAATGTTGACTTTATAAATACATTTCTACATACTGTATTACAATGTTATTCAGGAATATTAGTATTATTGTTTTTATTAACAGTGGGGTTATTGCACTAACACAGTAGTATATGCATATACCCGACCTGACCGTCCAGAATATTGTGTTGTCTTCTGGGATATAAAAAACAATGAAAAGTATTTGAAATTTGTCAAGAGTTTAATCTCCATAACAACCTGTGGAGACTTCTGCATTCTGGCAACTAAAGCTGATGAAAATCAACTACAGGTATTATTGCTTATTTTATAAACTTATCTGTTAGTCTAATTGTTATTCTTTCTTGATCTATAATTGAGTACTTATTGTGAAGTTCTAAATTGTTTCTAGTACTATGGAACATATGAATTGGAAAGGATATTATAGATTACCTAATCTAATACTCTGCTCAGTATAGAAATCCCCTAAACCATCTGTTAAGTGCCTATCCTGCTCCAATTTCTCCAGCAAAGTGTACCACACTTCTAGGAAACCGTTCTATAACAGCACTTATCCTTGTGAAATTCCTACTAATGTTCAACCTGTACTATCTTTGATTTCAGCAAAGTACAACAAAGTATGTGACAGCATTTTAGAAATTTGTAAATTTTTACCAAATACAGCAGGATCTACTTCAGAAATCCAAATGATTCAGGCAGGAATGTTCTGCTGTACTTATCTGTAACTGCTACTACTTTATCTTCTGGGGAAAAACAATTATTTCTATTATTATTTATATCTCTTGTATAATGCTTACAAAGGAGGAGGATGAAACAGAATCTGCTGGTGGAATGGTAAAGCAATTGTTTTAAATGTTGCCTTAACTGATAGAGTGGTTGTTATATGATAATATATCTATCAAAATAACAGTTTCTTAGGATGCAATTAGTACAGATTATATCTCAGTTATAATTTCTGGAATTGCTTTTTTTTTATTCACAGAAGTTGCTAGATAAGAAAAATTACTGTCTACTTGCATAGGATAAAATGGGTTGAAATGATGCCTAGTCCTCTTCATGTATATATTCACATAACTGTCTATAGTTCTCTGTAAAAATGACTTATTTTATGTTTATTTTATTGTAATTCTTCAGAATTGGTATTCTAGACTGGTTCATGACAGACATTCTAAATAAAATATAGTAAAATAAACAAACAAAATACAAAGTAATATAAAAATCAGAAAGATATGGTTTTTAGACCATGAATTCTACTCTCACTTTAGCCATGAAAGCCAGCTGGGTGACCTTAAGCCAATCACTCTGTTTCAGTGCAACCATGCTCACAGTGTTGTTGTGGGGTAAATAGGAGGAGGCCAGTGTGTTGGATAGGTTCACTGCGTTGCGTTATTTGTAAAAATAATAAAGGTGGGATACAAATGAATAAGAATGGAATCATTTTGCCTAGTGGCAAAAAGATACAGGGTAGAAAATAGATGTGCTCAGTTTGTTTATTACCCTCCTTATTTCTGGTAAACACAATAAAGGTTGAAGGAAAAGGTTGAAGTACCTCCACTTAAGATATTCATAACTATCTCACATGACTCTTGGGATAAAAAGGGAGAGGTAACTGAGGAGAGGTTTATGTGAAGAGGAGAATGGGGAAAGATGAAGAAGAGTTGACATTGGTAAGACCTGAGCAACATTACCAACAGCTGCTGCAAAACTTACAAGGACCTAAACAGGAAGCTGCTGGATCAAGAGCCATGTTAAGTAGCAGCCATGCTTGAAGCTCACTTTGGGAGTTCATGCTGATGCTTAGAGCTTAGCTTGGAGGTCGGCGGTAATACTCTCTTGTATCTGGAAAGGAAGAGACTGATAGCTCTCTTTACATAAGACTGGTGCTTCTATTTATGAAAAGGAGTTAAAAAGCCTTTAACGTAATACCAATAAAGTATAGGTATTGCTTTCTTTTTTCTCCAATGAATTAAAAATATGATTATAATTTTAAATAATAAATTGTTCACTTTGTTCTTTATGTAAGCCATGCAGAATCTTGGCATGTGTTGGATTTCTCTTGTGTTAATTGCATGTGTTTTTATTTTTGACTAGTACGTACTTGTGCTTTGTAATTCCATTGGCACACCTTTGGATCCAAAATATATAGATATTGGTAAGCAAATATTTAAAGTATATCTGTATACTTGAAATATGTATGAACATTATTCTCAGTCTGCTGTCCTCATTAACACTAGTTATTTGGTAGACATTTTGTTGCAAGTTACAAGTTGTTTTACTTAGGCTTTTCTGATTTCTGCATTGTTTTAAAATATATTTTCCTTGACCCAGTTTCAAAATGGAGACAGCATATGATATTTACTATAGAATAAGCTAGATCAAATTATAATAATAAAGATGGACAATATTACATTCTTACTGTCAATGTAGATCTGTGGCTGAGAGACAGCCTCTTTATATAACTAATATAATTTACATCACTAATCTTGTGAACTGCTGGATAAGATGAAATGACAAATTATTCTTCCAAACTGCAACTGCAACTCAGTCTTTATACTACAAAAATATTTATGCTTGTAAAAAGAATTTATGCTGCTTAATATGTTTAATTAGGTACAGTTTTGCAAAAAGCTATTCACTGTTATTGTTCATTGTTCACATCTGATATTAGATGAATTTGCATCTAAGTATTGATGGGCCTGTTTTAATTATTATTTATTTTATTTATTATATATTTATGTTGCCCATCTCCTTTGTAGGGTGACTCTTTAACCTGTGTTTTTTGTTTGAATTTTATAATAGCCCCACTGTTTGTTACAATGACCAAAACCCAGGTCATAGCAGCTTCAAAAGAAGCATTTTATATTTGGCAATACCGTGTAGACAAGAAGCTCACAGCAATGGAAATTAATCAGGTAGCACGGACCAGAAAAGAAGGCAAGGAAAGGTTTGTCCATTGCTTTTAAAAAAAAAAAACCTCTTTTCCCTGTGCTGTATACCTTGCCACTTATGGTGATTTTATGACATTTGATTAATAATCTTAGCAGGAGAAAAAATACTTTCTAGGAGAAGGATGTAGAAAATCACACCTACATTGATGCCAAGAACTTACAGGACTGTGTCCATGTAGTCACCAAAAGATCAAAAGCAATTTAAAGGAATGTTTATCTAAAAATAATTAAAATGGCTGCTTTCTGAATAATTGCAAATACAATTGAAATAATTTGTTACTTGTAAATAGATCTGATTTGTAAAATGAAAGTATGCTGATGTCAGGAGTCACAATTGAAATTTAGAACTCTTATTTGAATAAGTTCTCCCAAATTGTTGTATACTTTCTCAATGTAAACTTCAGTGCAATATTTGCTTGGTTTCTTTCAGGATTTACCATGTGGATGATAGTCCTTCTGGAGCAGGTGATGGAGCTCTTGACTATGCTAAGGTCCTACAAGTAAGTTCCCCTTTTAAACAGTAGCTGAATTCCAGGTGCCAAGTTTGTTGATGGGTTACTATGTCCACCTTAAAGATGAAGTCACCTTTTTTATTTAAAGAGACCTGTTTTGTAGCTCAACAACATTTCTTAATGTTATTTCACCTATCCTAGTGGTTTTCTTTGCATCTTGTTCTAGAGAAATAAGTTAAATTTCAGCTATTACACTGTTATTATTTTCAGGGAACAAGGGATCCTATTTGTGCAATAACTGCCTCGGATAAGACACTGATTATTGTAAGTAATAGAGAAGTAATTTTGCTTTATTTTACAATATTTGTTCTTTGCTTTTCAAATATAACAGTTCTTAAAGCAGTTGAGAAGAGTAAAATTAGTTTAAAAGTAAATAGTGTATCTGGTCATGATGGATTTAAATTTATATATTCACTATTAGCAAACAGAATTGTATTAGGAATAGAGAAAAATTATAAAAGGTAATCTGCAACAACACACACAGAGTATAATGCATCCGGCCCGCAGGCCGCCAGTTTGACACCCCTGTTCTAATTTTGTTTATTTGAAAATTGAAGGCCAAGTGTTTCAGCCTAACCCCAGCAGAGATTACAACATCTTACATAAAAGCACAATGCAACCACATACATGAAGAATTTTACACATTAAATATTTTTCTGGATGATAATTAAAATAACAGTTAAGAAATGCAGAATTAGAGCTATGCATCATTTGTGTATAGATAAATTGACAGACAAAACTTAGGAGTGAATCACAGTGACCCATTACAGGGAGAAAATCTACACAAGTATTTTGCAGTTTAAGAATCTGGCTTATACCAAATGTAATAACAGTATTTTCTTAATTCTGACTAAAAAAGGCTCTATAATCATTATGTGTTTTGAAGGGTGGAATGGTAGATGTGCAGGCAAAAGATCTCCCATGTTAGGCTAACATATGCATGTGGGAATGCACCAATTATTCATTTAGTCAGTTATTAATTTAATCAGAATATTAATACAGAAGCATTTCCAAAGTGCAGCAAAGGTTTATTAAATGACATGATAGACTATTTGCCTTATTAAGTGCCTCTAATGAGGAACCATTTTGCTTCATAGTGCCTCACTATTTATTTTTGCCTAGGGAAGAGAATCTGGCACCATTCAGAGTTACAGGCTGCCCAATGTTGGTTTAATTCGAAAATATAACCTAAACTGTCGGCCCTACCAAATGTCTTTGAATTGCAAGTCTAGGTAAGAAAAGAAAGGTTTCTTTATTAAGGTGATTCCCAATTTTTTAGTTACAGTGCACATAAATTGGTTAAATGGGTCTTGAAGAATTATAGATAATGTACTATACTGAAAACAAGATTTTAAAATGGGTAAAGAACAACTATGATGGGAATGTCAAATTGTGTTTAAACAAATATTCCTATTCTCTAAATTTGTATTACAGAGCAAACTTCAATTTAAAATTCTTTTTGTTTTTTGCTGAAGAGACATCCAGAGAAAATGTTTGTTTTTAATTTAATGCTGAAATATTAATCAAAAGTATTTTTCTCCTCTGCCTTTGTTATGTTTGTAGTCGTCTAGCTATCATAGACATGTTAGGATTGCTGACTTTCTTTGAGTTGGATACACGAGTAACAGATGGCTCAGGATGCCAAGGAGTCGGTGAACAACTCAAATTGGAACGCAGAGATGTCTGGGATATGAAATGGGCCAAAGATAATCCAGATTTGTTTGCCATGATGGAGAAAACAAGGATGTATGTGTTTAGAAACCTGGATCCTGAGGTAAATAACTAACAATAACGAAAAAAATATTAATTTAATTGTGATCACTATCTCTTTGAATTTCAGAAAGAAAATAAGTGAAGGTCATTTAAGTGGGCTAAAAGTTCCATGAATAATCATTTTCAAGAAGTTGTTCCTCTTTTGATTTTTGCCACTACCACCACTTCCTTGCCCCTCCATCTGACCATTTATAAAATGATAAATGAATTAAATATTCGTTTATTGGCCATAAAAATACTGAACAATAGCAACATTGGTTTAGCATTGTTTAACTTTAAAGAAAGGTTATCATTTTAGAAAGTTACCAGTAAAGTATAAAGGTGATTTCTCTGAAGTTTTTTTTTACCCTAACCTTGTGGTAAGAAATAATTAACTTGTCTTCACATCTTTTGGCTATCATCAATTGAATATCTTCCAATTTTCTGAATTATCTTTGAAGTTATCTTTGATTATCCTTCAGAACAATTACGGTCATATCTGTTTTAATTGATACTTTTTATTCTGATAGTTCTCACTTATTCACTGATTTAAAAGTTTCAAATATTTGGCGATGGGAATTGTACCTATGGTGTTCAACCCCTTGAGCATTCTAATTGCAGGTGTAGAAACTATAATAGCATGGGTAAAAAATCTTTTAAGCAGGATTCACTTTGTGTAGCACTTCCAAAATGCATTTAAGTTTTCCTTTTACCTTTATATATTCCAAGGAGCCCATTCAAACTTCTGGATATATTTGCAACTTCGAAGATTTAGAAATAAAATCTGTCTTATTGGATGAAATACTAAAGGTAAGTAAAAAAAATATTTTAATCGAAGAAAATGCCATGTGCAAAAAAAAATAGCTTGATTGAAAATGAGTAAGAGATTTTTTTCTATTTAAATAGAATCCTGAACACCCTAATAAGGACTGCATAATACATTTTGATATTAGATCACTACGAGATGCTCAGGCAATTGTTAAAGAGGCAGGGATTGCAGAATCTTCCCAGTTCATTGAAGAAAATTCACATCCAAGACTTTGGTAAAAATCTATTTCCATTTATATATATTATCAGTATAATGATTCATAATGATAGTTTGCAGTAGTTCCTATTACATTCCTAGAATAAATGTTACTGGCAGAGAATATGGTACATAGAGAAATTATGGAAAAAATTTCAGGACTATTTATTCCTCCTAAACCATGGATAGTTATTCTATTATGACTATCCATTATTATGGTCAGGCAGAGTTTTTTCCCCAGTAATTTAAATTATCCTGCTTAAAAAGAAACAATAAACAAAAGAAAGGGTACAACGTGCAGAGGTGAAAATTGGGACTAGAAAATTTCTGAGACTTCTTACAATTTTGATTTTGAAGGATAGATTCAATAGGACTATATATGCTTCAAAAATAAGTTTGGAAGAATTATACACACAACACTTTTAGCTACTTATTATGGCATGCCACTCTCTTTTCAAATTTGTCAGTTAGCTCTCACATCACGAGAGGTAGACTTCAACTAAAAAGTTTGAAATAGTGAAGCTTCTCGTGGAATACTGTGATAGCCATCGCTAAGCAAGATGTTTGAAAAGTGCAATCACTTTGCTTATCAACAACACACCAGGCTATCCCAGTTACTGAACGCCCTGATCATTAAGGGAAGCACCTTCCTGCCAGCTTCCCATAATCAAGTCAGTGGGAAAGCTGGCAGCAAGTTGCAAACCCCACACGCTGCTGGTTGAGGAAGGGAGCAAGGGGATATATGAGAATGTCTGAGAGGGTGCATGGAGGTATGGTGCAGGGGTGTGAGGGTACAGCATGGGTTGGGGAGGGTCAGGATATTTGTGCAAAGGCCTCAGAACCCCTTCAATTTTCAGCCCAAGAGTCAAGAGGCTTCTGAAGCCTCTCCATAACAAATCTCCCTTTTTACAATTAATTCAGGGTATAGTCAAGATGACTGGATGGAGCTGAGTGTTTACTAGCCAGATGCCCTTCCTGATGCCTATGTGGAGTTTGTAACAGATATTTTTTTCTTGTGCCCTAGAAGAAGAACATCCTCCGCTACCTAGGATTGAATTCAGTCTTCCAATTGGGTGGCTCGGAATCTTCATCAGTAGGCCACCATGCCAGTCGCTTCTGAAGCCTCTCCATCTGGCTGTAATGTAATGCCTGATGCCAAAATCCGCTTGGATTTCAGCACAGAGCTTTTTCAGCTAGTGCTTAAAGACAGGAGGGATCCTTTTAGAAAGTGACAGCCAATTGTGATCTTCCCTGTCAGCTTTCCTATTGACTTCCTGGGGAAGCCAGCAGAGAAGATTGCAAAAGATGATCACATGAACACAGGGCATTTACCAACTGGTTGTAAGTGTGAATGCATTGCCAAGTGCTCAGATCTTAATCACATGATGGTGGGGCATTGTAATGGCCATAAGTTGGGGCCTGGTTCATAAATCTTTTTGTACAGCACCATCATAACTTTGAGCAGTCGCTGAACAAATGTTCATAAATCGAAGACTATTTGTATTCCAAATAAAGATGATGTCTATGTAGATATAAAATATGTGTATGGTATTTAGGTTTCTTCAGGTATTT
>AZIM01000602.1:210394-232120 GCA_000516915.1 Ophiophagus hannah
CTCTACTCTACTCTACTCTACTCTCTACTCCACTCCACTCCATTCCATTTTTCTGATTCGATTCTATTCGATTCTATCTAGCTAATATCATTCTAGTGAGTGGTTCTACCTTTTGGGGGGGGGNTTTTCCTTTTGGGGGGGGGGGGGCAGCACCAGTACTTACAAGGATGTTGAATTGCGCCAAAATACATATTTATTTATTTTATTTTATTTTATTTTAGATTTTTAACCCTGCCTTGAGTTATTTTTATAAATAACTCAAGGCAGGGAACATATAGGAAAAAATAGGAAAACCAAAATAGGGAAACCTCCTATTTTCCCCTGACTGGGGAAGGTCCATACATCTTAGAGTTGCCTTGTTGAGAAATACTGCTCTACTCATTTGAAACTCCTTGTACAATTGCATTATCTATTGTTTATATGAAAGGCTTTCCCAGCTGACTTACATGCTGACATGGGATTATAGTTCTTTGATTGTTCTTCTTGAACATAAGAACCGGGTGGCCTTGAATTGCTACTTTAAATGAGACATCATTAAATGGATTATGCAAAAATGTAATAACTGTTAGCAATTCGAGTGTTCAGATTTCTATGTAGTGTTCACTGCTGTTCGCATTGTGCATATACTCTTCTGAAAATTATAGCATTTTAAGTTGTTTTAAATGCACAGTTTGTGGCTTATCGGTGTGCGTTCTTTACAAACGTTTTCCTGATAAAAGCCTGCCATTACCTCTAATTCCAATAAACCCAATTCCATTTAACATAATATCAGCTTAGGTTGTTTACTTATACAAAATAACTATAATGATTAACACAGCTCTAAAACATGCTTTTCTTGACTAAGCAAGGGACAACAATTCCATAAACAAATTAGAAGTTGGTTTAATGGAGGAAAAACCTTGAATGCATTTTTGTAATGTGTTGTCTGTATATGTGTGCCTAATTAAATCACAGTTCTCATATAGCGGAAACAGTTGCATTTCAGGAATATATAACACTTATTTGCACATTAATTGGCACCATACTTTACAATGGTATTTGGGGAAGCAATAACAAAATAGCTTCCTTTGCTATGTGAGACTCTTTTTAATTTGCATTTACTTTTTGAAATATCCTTGAGTAAATATCCATTATTATCAGGTTTACTTTTAGATGATGTTACGGAGAACACCGAACTGCATTTGCAAAATGAATACTGACCAATGCTACTAATTACCTCAGCCGGTTTGTATGTTCTGCATTTAAATCGTTTAGCCCACTGCCATTATAACGTAGCTGCAGAGAAGAGGGAAAAAGCATAAGCAAAGCTATTTTATCATTTCTGCCAGATGCCTTGGGCACTTTCCTAAATCTGACTTTGCCAACAGCCATTCCATCATGAAACCTGCATAAGAATCGTAACATTCAGAACTGGGATTTATTTTACTGTTCTTCTTCCTCCATTATCTTCTCCTTTGTGGACCAAATATTTCAGATTGTAATCCTATTGCAGAGACCACCTTTTCAAAATGTGTTCACAGTGCTGGTGTATAATAGAAATGCTTTAAATTAATACATTCAAATTGCCTGGTTTGAAGGGTTCCGTCTTATGCCTCACTAAAAAATCATTTATTTTCTCCAAGGCTAGACAGGAACAAATCTGAATCTTCTACTGGAATTGAGGGAGGCAGCAGTTTTCAAGGTGTATCGAATTAATCCAGGTTAGGAAATCAACTTGGAATGGATCTAGGATTAGCTGTTCAAAGTTATGACAGAATATTCCTCCCCTCTCCCCCCCAGAAAAGGTGCTTATAACCTCTTTCAAAGTAATGGCTGCTGAAGTTCCCCTGCCATTGTTCATCTTTACATTTGACTACAGGGATTCTGAAGTTAAAAAAAAAAAAAATCTTCCCCATCCATCCCGCCGTGGTGGCGCAGTGGTTAGAATGCAGTATTGCAGGCTACTTCTGCTGACTGCTAGCTAACTGCTATTTGACAGTTCGAATCTCACCAGGTTCAAGACTGAATCAGCCTTTCATCCTTCCAAGGTCGGTAAAATGAGGAGCCAGATTGTTGGGGGCAATAGGCCGACTCTGTAAAACCACTTAGAGAGGNTGTAAAACCACTTAGAGAGGGGTGTAAAAAACACTGTGAAACAGTATATTAGTCTAAGTGCTACTGCTATTATCCCAGGTCCTTGGCTTGCTCCCAAGTTGGCCACAGTAAGGCAAGGGAGCCTAAAGTCAGTCAGCAAATAATGTGCAAATGGAGGGAAGAGGACTATTTCTCATCCGGCCATCCAAAGGACTTCAAGGACTTGGCGTCCTTCTCACCCAGCTTCAGAGTCCAGCAGCACCCAACTTGCCTTTTTGTTTTTGCAGAGGAACCCAGGTAATGCAATATGAGGTAATATGAAGCTCAGCTTTCTTGCAGAGGCTGCTGGCCTCTCCTAGCAGGTAGTACTTCTCCTGAGACTCTGTAGGGAACTCTGTTTTTTTAAGGAGTCTCCAGAAACTCCACAAACATCTCATTTTGGGAGCCAGCTGACCCTGGGGAACCCTGAGGTACAAGGGAGCAGAGCACCAAGTGCCTTGGGGGTGGGGGAAGGATGGGCCTGGACCTGTGCTCCATGGACCTCCCCCATCTCTGAAACTCTCCATGCTTCATTTAATGACCCACACATTCATTTAACAATTGGATCAGGGAAATTAGAGATGGGAAATATTAAGGGAGAAGTTTCACTTAATGATCATCACAACATGCAACCATAATGAACAGACTCCATTATGGTCATAAGTAAAAGACTACCTGCATGTCCTTCTTGGAAAGCATCTAAAAAACAAAGAATGTATGTGTTTCCTACTAATTTTAACTTTATAGGCAAACTATATCAGATGCAGCAACAAAGGGGATGGTGACATTGTCCACACACTGCAGCAAGCAATGACTTGCTTAATCACTGTTTGTGGGTGCTATAAAGGAAACTGTATTGTGCAAGTGGCTAAGACGCTGAGCTTGTCGATCAGAAAGGTCAGCAGCTTGGCGGTTCGAATCCGTAGCACCGCGAAACAGAGTGAGCACAGAGTGAGCTCCTGTTATTTGTCCCAGCTTCTGCCAACCTACCATGTAAAAATGCAAGTAGAATTTTGGTGGGAAGGTAACAGCGTTCCATGTGCCTTCAGTGTTTAGTCATGCCAGCCACANNNNCATGGAGACATCTTTGGACAGCGCTGGCTCTTCGGCTTTGTAATGGAGATGAGTACCGCCCTCTAGAGCCGGAAACGACTAGCACGTATGTGGGANCATGGAGACATCTTTGGACAGCGCTGGCTCTTCGGCTTTGTAATGGAGATGAGTACCGCCCTCTAGAGCCGGAAACGACTAGCACGTATGTGGGATGGGAACCTTTACCTTTATTATAGCTTGCTATTTTATTGCAGGAATTCCCCAGAACAGTTATTTGACTGCTATACTAATGTTATCTAGATTTGTTGTTTTAGTTACAAAATGGAGTTCCTTCAGAGAGCTTGTTTAATTTAATGGATAAAAATGTAAGCTGCTGGATAAAACGCTAGGCTACTGGAGGCCAGAAATTCCCCAAATTCAATTTTTGCCTAAGGCCTGAGTTGCTGCTTATATATAAAGGTTCTGCATTTGGAGATTTCCATGCAATTTTGCTTTTGACCTTTGAGATGACATAAATGATGGCTGTAGCACAAACACAGAGAATATATATTTTCCCTCCTTTTGCCATCCTCAATTCAGGGGTGTGCGTGTGTGTGCGCGCACACGCGCACACGCGCACTCACACAGTCTTTCATGATTGTAACCCATCCAGAGATACCTTGTGCTAAGATCCCAAATGTGCTTTTTCAAGAGGCAACTGGACTTTCTGATTTCCGGAAAGTCCAGTTGCTTCTTGAAAAAGCNNCTTTGGGACAACCATGACCTGGATGCCTAAGAATCTCTATAGACACATGTAGTAAGATGGGTGGCCAATAAACTTTATAAATAAAATAAAAGAAACTAAAGTTTTGGCATCATAAGCAAAATAAGCTAACTCATTTGAGAGTTCTAATATTCTTTTGAAGAAATTGGCTTTTTTTAGTTCTTTTTGTTCAGTTCCCAACAAACATTTATCAAATCGCAGAAGAAATACATCCCATTATCAGCCTTAAGGGTATTTAAGCTTTTGTCATTCATTCATTCATTCATTCAAATAATAATAACCTATTATATAAAGGTCTGTAATTGAAAACATATAATTAAGTATGTCATTGAATATGTGACTCATAATTATATCTTTATCTCTGCCTCAAGTGAAATGTCAGAGGATTGGGATTTTAATATTTCATTAATTAGCCTAAAATGCATTTGCTGGATTTTATTTTGCAAAAAGTAGAGCATAGCTAAAGTATGTAAACTATTTACAAAATGGTATTTGACCACCGATCTGCTTCTGAGAATCTGACTACTGTATCTGATCTGCAAAATCCAATCATTCTTTGCTGCCATCAAGTGGTAATCTGGGTTTTTGTAGCCCAGTTATGGTAGAGCTATTTAAATGTTGGGCTTGAGCTATTCCAGCAAGATTCATGTCCAGTTAGCGGCTGCCTGGCATGGAGTAATCAACAGAAGCATTATTCTTCATTGCATATCCAGAATGTTATTCTGACCATGGCTTATGGAGACACTAATAAACACATTAGTCCCAAAACCTTTTTCTTTATTTCAGCGGCTGTGAATTTTAGTCATTCACAGCCCATGGGTCCCAAACAGTTTGTAAATAGTCCCATGGAAGTCCACCAAAGTACTTCAAGATGAGTCTGATAAGCATGCACCTTTATCTTCCTTGAAATGCTGCCAACAACTAAATGTCCAATTTGTTATATAAGGCCAAAACGGAACACAAATTCAACATCGAGCTTCAGATTTCAAACTGACCAGTACGAACAAAGTTGCTTTCTACAAAGATTCCTGTCCTTTTGCTCCTCCTTTNACTCCCGAGTCGCCCCTTTTGTCTTAACTTCTTGCCTTCTGGCAGCTCTGCACACATGCTTACTGGGAACAGGCTCCCCTTGTTCCTCTGCCTCGCTCTTACCAGATTCTGGAGGCTATGGAGTCAGCGCATAACTCCCAGATAGCCCTGGCCCCATCTCTATATCAGATGCAGGACCCTCGTCAAAGTCCTCCCCAGACTCCTGGACTAGCCCATGTTCCTGCCCACTGTCTGACTCTGCTGCCATCTCAGCAGGCTGCCGACGGACCACAACAGATGTATTCTGCAGCTGAATAGCAGCAATATGAAGTTATTGTTGTATCGTGGGTGTTTATTGTCCATGTGGAGTTGCACTTCCCATGAAGGAAATGGTGTGCAATCTTGAGTTTCTCCTGGACCCTTGGCTCCTGTTGGAATAGTGGTGGAAGCCATGGTGGGGAGACCCTTTGATGTTTCAGGAGATTCCTTCAATTGCATCCTTTCTTGGACCAGAACATGTTGAAGAGATCATGGCCATTTCTAAATTTATTTTCATCAATAATCAAGTACTATCAAATCATTTTATCCTGGATAAGATTTATGGATAAGGTTTATCCAGGATAAAATGACTTGATACTACTTAATTACCAGTATTAATGAAAATAAATTTAGAAATGACCATGGTTAAGGTTTATCCAGGATAATGTTTCCAAACTGGCTCTTAAATATACCAACAACACAGCTATCACCATCGTAATTGAGCTTGGAGCTGCTGCCTCTCTCTTCTACTCCTTTTCGCAGCATGATGGAATTCTCAGGGGAGCTAGATCTTCACCTGATACCCAAATATAGTAATTTGAGCTTCATCGTTTGTATTTTTAACTCTGGATAGATTTGTTTGATGATCCATCCATTTCTTGGCTGTCCATGGTATTATGAGGAGTCTTTTTTTCAACACTATAGTTCAAAAAGGTTGATATATTCTTGGTCCTGCTGCTTTAAAGTCCAACTATCCTTCCTTCCAATAAGTACCCACAAGGAGCACCAGTGCCTACATGAATCTGATCTTTGTAGGTATAAGCACATTGCAATATCTGAGTATTTTTTCCAAGGCCTGCACTGCTACTCTAAAAAAAATAGCCAAGTGTTATTTTGTAGCATATTTCTTGACTGCTGGTTCCTTTGCTGTTGGTAGTAAATTGTAAAAGGCAGAAGCTATTTAGCACTTAATTGTCAGTTCTAAAGGTGGTTGCTGCACTTGTTATCATTAATCTGGTTCAGTTTATATTTTAAACTGAATACTATTTTTACTGCACTTCTCGACTTTTATTATGACAGCTTGTGGATAATTTGCATTTTCAGCTATCAGACTAGTGTCATCATCATGGCAGAGGCTATTAACATTTCTTCCTCCAATTTTAATTTCCAGTTTCCCTCAATATATATTCAACACATAAACTGAACAAAGAGAGAATATACAGTTTTGTCTTACTCATTTGCCAAACTGGAGCCAGTCTGTTTCACCATAGTGAACTATGACTCTCTGACATGTGTACAGGTGTCAAATGAGAACAAGAAAGTATTCAAAAGTTTTCACTTTCCAAAGGATTCTGAAGTTTGACTTGGTTAACACAACTGAAGACCTTTGTATAATCAGTAAATCTTTTTCTCTTTTTTTCTTTCTTTCTTTCTTCTTTTTTGCTTCTTCAGTTGTCTGGGCATACTTCAGCAATATCTCGTGTACTTCTGGCTTTTCTAAAATCACTTTGAACTTCTGCTATTTCTTTTTCCATGTAGGGCCCTAATCTGTTAGAGAACCCTAAACATTATGTTGCTATGTGAAATTAAGGAAAATATGTGATAGTTTGAACAATCTGCTAAATCTCTCTCTCTCTTTCTGAACTGATATATAGACTAAGATCTTCCAGTTAGCCACTACTGTTCTCCAGATTTACTGGAAGTTTGGTTAGCTTTACTGATTCTACTTCTATTGCTTGCCATATTTCTATGGATATTCCATTAATTCCTGTAGCCATTTAATTCATAATGATCAGAATGCTGATCTATCATCATCTTCTTAACACATTAACTCCTTAGAAAAGCTAAGATACTTTAGAAGATATTCCCTATTTACAAGAATAAAGGCCTTGTAAATATCTTCTGAAGTACCTTAGATTTTCTAGGGAGTTAAGGTACTGACATCTCTACTGGACAGAATTTTAGTACTCTCATCATTTTTCTTTCAACTGCTTTGAATCAGTCACTACTGTCCACTGATGTTCCTTTAGAACACCAATTTAAGGTTGGACCTATTTCTTAGACTGGAAATCTTTTGGAATATTTTTCTGGTCCTGCTTCCATCTTTAACATCTTTACAGGCATTAAAATCAGTTAAGATTTCTGTGGGCTCTGCCTGGTGATACCCATGTATATAGCCTTTGTTTTGGTTGTTTGAAAATTGTGATGGCAATGAAGCACTGCTAATAACTGAATTGACCAGGAACTGGTAAGCTGTTGAATCTCATTTCTATTTCCTAGACCACACAGTCCAAGTACATTTTTCTGTTTCCTATTTCCAATTTTAGCATTTCAGTCTCCAAATGCAAGAAGCACAACTTGTTGGATGTTTCTGTCAATTTCATTGTACACACAGTTGACATTGAAGACAACTTGGCACAAAATGCAGCTGCCCATCTGACTGCCAACATTAGTTGGTTAACTCAAGATCTGTTCTATAGCAGCTGCACTACTTACCAATAGATTCTGGCCCCATTCAAGGTCCTGGTGGCCAACATTACCTTCAAGTTATCTTCTGCAGGTAAAAGTTACATTATATAATTTAGCAGAAAGTGTTCTGGGTGCCCAAAAGATTAGACTGGACCCAGAGAACAATATTCTTAATAGCAGACCCCTCTCTGAGCTTGAAGCATAGTTTTCTTGAAGTCTATGTGGTCCCATCCTTCTGCCCTTCACAAATATGGCAGACAATCCTTTTCCAGAGGGCATTTAGACAATAAGATCTTACTTGGGGTAATGGTGTTTAATAGTTTACTGTTAACTGTTCTGTTGTAGAATTATGAATGCATTTTATATATTGTAAGTCATTTACTCATATGAGTAAATGTTTTGAGTTACTCATTATAAATGTGTAAATAAAAAATTAAATTTTAAATCTTCTACTCGCAACACGCAAGTCAACTAGGCAGAAGAAAAAGTTCATTCTAAGTGTACATCTTCATTTTTATTACTGTTGGATGATAGTATACTTCTGAATTTTGGTTGCGAATACGAACAAGGCACCAGTGGTCTATTTGGGTAAATCTGGCAGATAGGAACAAGCTAAGTTTCAAGGGTCTTGTTCCAATTTAACTACTCTGAAGTGGAAAGATACGAGGTATAGCTTATCTGAAAGGTCTGTCATGAATAAAAGCTCTGAAATTCTACAGATCTAGATGATGCCTGTTCAATTAATATGCAAATCTGACTTTTCAAAAGTCAACTTTGTCTTCAAAGCAAATTTGCTTCATCCTCCGGCATGGGAGAGGGCCATGCATCCCGCCCAATGCACCGTTTACTCCAGCAATGAACGTTTAAATCCGGTTCTGCTTCCAAATGAAACCCTGACCAGCGTTTCAGCTACTTTCTCTTCCAGAACTCCCGGAGTTCAGTTGTGCTAATTGGAAGTAATACGATCAGCTCAACTCTAGCTCTGAATGCCATCGCCGGTTCTCTAGCTTTGGAAGAAAGGAAAAGTGAGGTGAAGCAAGAGATCAGCCTCTGCAGGAAACGGCCGCTGCCGTCGCATCACCAGTTAGTTATACACGCAGAGCCGAGCTGCAGTTTCCTCGCGGAACGCGGGAAGGAAACCGCGCGCTTGCTAGTTCCCGCCGTCGCCGCCGCTGCCGCTGCCGCCATGGCNGCGTNNNTTCCCGCCGTNGCCGCCGCTGCCGCTGCCGCCATGGCCCAGTTCTTCTCGCTGGCCGATTGCGAAGTGATCGGCTTCGATCTGGATCACACGCTGTGTCGCTACAACCTGGTGGAGAGCGCCCGGGTGAGTGGCGCAGTTGGATGGCAGGCCGCCCGCCCGGATTTAGCTCCGGCTGGGCTTGTTCGAATGGCCGCCACAGTCCAGCAACCCCCAACCCCGCGCAATGCCATTGAGAAATAGCCCCGGGGAAAGCCCGTACGATGATCGCTTGGTTGGCAGAGAGAGCTTCGCAGACGAAGCCTCGGACTGGCTGTGTGGCTACTCCGGGTTAGGAGGAGGAGGAGGAGGCGGAGGCGGAGGAGGAGATCTAGGGTTCTAGCGAGCGTGGCCCAGCCCAAGGTTTGCACTGCGAGTAGCGCTGCCCGCTACGAGCGGCGCTCTGACGTCTTTTTGAGCGGCTGCTGTTAAAGCCCGCAGCGGAGGAGGGGGACCGACTAGCGTTATTTCAGGAAGCGGAAAGGAGCGCAAGAGTTTTTGCCCGGCTTGAAAGCGGCCTTTCCAGGAGACCCAATAATTTGGGGATGGGACACCTTCACCCCGGCTGCATTCTGTGCAAAACGCATATTATGCCCGGAATTAAGCTGCACCGTATGAAAAAGCAACGAGCTTAATTTCGGAATGCCTAAAATTGTGCTATTTATATTACAAGCTTCTATATACTTTCACCAAATAGTAACTCCTGCCAAACGCGGTGGAATTTTTGTTGTTGCGAGTAGATACGCGTAGGCTTTTGATAGTACTCTTTCAAAATTTATGTTCTCTCAGAAATTGCGTTATAGTTTATGACGTTTACCGCCAAGACAACATTGGCCTTCTACCAATGTTTCCAAATTGGTTTCTTGAGTATTACTGCTGTACCTTGATTTCAAATTGTATATTCTGGTTTTTTAAAAACTTGTTATTTATGTTAGGGTAATAGGTTTTGATTTTTAATGCAAGATATTTAATGCAATTAGTTACAGATAGACTGCAACTGTGGCAATGTTTTATATATAAAATTTTGGAAAAGAAGTTTTAATTCAGTAAAATGGAAAAACTTGTCTTTTTGCCAGTCTCTTCCTTCCTCTTTTTGTTAAATCAGTGCATAAATGTCCAGACAAGCTTTCTTCATGCAGTGCTCAAGAGTCTCTCTGCAATAGAAGTTCAACCCCACTTCTGTTCTTAGATAAGGCTAAGGATGGGTAGCAGATTGCAGGAGCGGCAGGGGTTCCAGAGATCTAATGAAAGTTAGAGCGCCATCACCCATATGCAGTTCAAGTGTGCCCATATCAAGAAACTCATCACACCCAAAATCTAATAAATAAAGAGAATAAAATCTGCCCTTTTGCCAGTACTAATATATTTTGCTAGCTGTTCAGTTTTCATGACTCCCTAAAAGAGAAACTCTGGAAAAGATAATGCTGAGAGTTCCCTTTTCAGAGGGAGAACTTCTAGTAATCTAACTTCTACAGTTCTTTTAGATGATGGCATAATTCTTAAATCAGTCATCGGATTTTATGCATTCTTACAGAAGAATAAGTCCTAGGTTGGGCTTGGTTTTACATACAGTACACATTCCTGGGTTTGTCAAAAGTAATGAAACAAATAACCGTACATGGAATTTATGTTCATGGTTATTTAATGAGCCCTGGCTCATGTATTTTAACCAGTTTGCTATGTATATATAATACTCCATTTTAAACTGTGAACTGATTTCAGCTGCCATTAGGATTAGAACACCCTGAGGGTAGAATCCTGACATTTCTGAATATGTTGCTAAGAATCAGATCGTTAAAAGCTCATCTACATTGCTGATGTTTTTACATACAGAACATTATTTCTGTTGCTCATAAGGTCCTGAATGTGATCCTGAATAGTGTCTCAATATAATTTTGCACAGCATTAAACTTCTTTTCTTAATTTGTAGCTTATATATGACAGCTTCGCTCAGTACATGGTGAAACAAAAAGGATATGATAAGGAACTTCTGAATGTGATGCCTGAAAACTGGGATTTCTGGTCAGTGATTTTTCTTAATTACCTTCAGTTTCCTTTGTAGTTATTTTTGGAAGAGGAGATGGCCTGTATTTAAAAGTTATTAACTGAGCAGTCTCTCAGAAGCAAGTAAACCCAATTAAGTTTGATATAATTTATTCCAAGTAAGAACACATAGGATTGCACCTGTAGGGGGATGATATTGTTGGGTATATCCTGCTTTCCTATTTTCTCCAGGCAATATTTACCTTGACTTTCTGGGTATTTCTCTGATTGTGCTATACTAAAAATTCAGCATGTACAATGGATTTCTAATGAGCATGGATTCTCATCCCATCCTTTGAGTAGCTGGGTTTTTGTTCACCTTCATTCTCTGCCTGCCTTGCAATAAATAAGCTTTTCTCTGCAGCCTTTAAACGAGGCTGAATGAGAGCACCCTTCCTTTCCATTGCGTTGTTATAGGAATAGAGTAAATGGGAGGGTATTCCAGTCAACCATCCTTTTCTTGTTTTCTTTCTCTTTCTGACGCTTTATTTTTAATCTTACTCCCCACCTAGTTGGATTTAGCGGTTAAAGTGTTGGATAAGCAACTAGGAGACTTATGTGCTTTTACCATGAAAGCCAGCTGATGACTTTAGGTCATCTACTCTCTCTCAGTCCAATCCAATTTTTGTGGAGAAAATTGGAGGTAGGAGCATTATATACACCACCTCAAGTTGTAGAAAATTTAGGTGAATTGATGATGATGATGATGATGACAATGACAGTAGTGGTACACAGCAGACTTTCTTGGAAGGGATACATCAGTTTGGGCAGAGGTCTAATTTGATGGCTTGCAAAAGGTTTTTGTCAACAAGTCAAAGGCCATAGGTTTTCTTTGGCCTGTCCATGTATTTTCCAAAATATCCAGTTTCTTGATTGTATTGATTAGAAACCTACACTTTTCCCACATTGTGCAAGTTATGATAAGCTCATCTAATACTAAAGTGCCCTGATTATCTCTATGACCCCTGCGGCATTTAAGACCACAGTCTGTAACATAGTTTACAGCATCTCTGTGTATTTTGAAGCTTGCTCATAATGTGCCTCTTTTTCCTCTTCCACTGATGAACCTGAACTCACACAGCTGCAAGGGCTTGGTGCTGGACCTAGAAGAAGGGAACTTTCTTAAACTTGCAGACAATGGAACCATTTTGAGGTAACATTTAAATCCTTGATAAAAGTTTATGTTATACAGCTTATTAACTTTCTCACAATGTTCTGTTTTCAAAGTACAATCATCATCCCTCTGCTATATATTGAGGCCACAAGACTTGAATTTCTATTTCATATCAATCATGTCATGATTCTAGTATTGTTTTTGTAATTCTGAGCAATCTAGAGATTGCCAGGTTGGGGAGGCTGCCTTAAGCCCTGACTCCCACTTAACTGATCATAATAATAATGACTTACTTCTAATAGAGGCAGTCCTTGGGTTACAACAGCAGTTGGGACCAGGAGTGCTGTCTCTAAGTAGACAAAGCAATTATCAAAATAATAGCAAAAGAGTGATATGCAGTGGTGGTATACTATCGGTTCGGACTGGTTCAGATGAACCAGTAGTAAAAAAAGCCTCTGACGATCAGCTGGCAGGATGAAAACATCAGCTGAGAGGAGAAAGAAGAGAAAAGTGCAGGATTGGTCCTCCCACTTGCCCCTGCGCTTTTCTCTTATTTATCCTCTCAGTTGATTGGCGATGCAAGCCTCAGCTGGTGTGTGGAAAGCTGTGTGCGTGCATTAGGTGTGTGTGCGTTAGGTGTGTGCACAATCACCGAACCTGTAGTGGAACAGGTAGGATCTCACTACTGGTGATATGAATTGTGAATGATGGCAAACATCACTATTAAAGATCATTGCTTGAGAAGGTTGTTTTGCCTAATATAGTTAAATCTTTCAAAATTCTTAAATAAATCCTCTTACTTTTCTCTCCGTGCCTATTCAATTCCACCTTCCCGTCAGCTTATCTCCAGCCCATGCTTTTCCCTTCTTTACCCAGCCCAACTACCTTTTATTAATCCATATCTTGCTTTCCTCTTCTCTGCTAGTACTACTAGAAGGAAGGAGGGTGCATGTGTTTCTATGATGAAAATGTTTTGTGTGAGAGGGACACAATAATTGGTATATGTAAATAGGAGACATACTTTTACAAATTAGTTTCATTTATTTTATAGGTGGTCAATTTTAATCTGTAAATGATCTGTTTTAGCATTTACATTATAATGTTGAAAGAAAAAAAATCAAAGAACATAAAAGATAATAACATATCTGATTCTTCCCTCAAACAGGGCAAGTCATGGCACAAAACGTATGACCTCTGGAGAGATCTTGGAGAAGTATGGAAGGAGGGAGTGGAAACACTTTAAGACAATGAGTGGAATGGTTTCTCGTTCAGGTATTACATGGACATGGCTTATAAAAGAGGTTGATGCTATAGTTTATTTGTGGCATCCCTGGTGCTCTACTAGCTTGATAGTTTTCTTGTAGACATTTCATTACCAAACTAGGTGACATCATAGTGCTGATGAAGAGTAAAGTTTGCTCTCATTTTATATTCTAGGGAACTTGCCCTGTCAGTGTTGATAGGAATGGTCTTGGTGGTTCTTAATTGGGCTATTGTTAGCTTGTTTGGCAGTTCCTTGATCAGAATATTGTTTGCTTCTTGATTATTGGTCTAATGTTAATCTTGATATACCTCTTTGTTCATCTGAGTCTTCATGGCAGGTGAGGTAGTGTTTTGGTCTTCTTGCTTCCTTTTTGGTTTTTGATTGCCTCGTTTTAAATTGCCTCATGTAGATATTGTTTATGTGCTTGTTGATGGCTGATTTGTCTCAGTTCCAGGTTTCCAGGAATTCTCTAGTGTTTGGGGGCTTGGCTTGGTCTAGGATGGGTGTTGGCAACCTGTGGCTCTGGAGCCACATGTGGCTCTTTCAGCCCTCTGCTGCAACTTCCGACGCTGCTGCTGTTGCCGCCTCCATGGCTTTCCTGCTGCTCTCGCTGTGCCTTGCGCAGCATCATGAAAGTTAGTAAACTTCACAATGGGGGAGACAGGGTCCCCTTTTCCTCCTGGAGCCCATTATGACACAGAGCCACAATGCGACTCTGGCCCACTCGCCCCTGGCAAAGCAGCGGCATTGGCCACGGGGCAGGCCGGGTAGGGTCAGGGCAGAGGGTAGGTCGCACGTCAACCAAGGCCGGAAGTAGCCATCCACCGTTTCCTGCTGCAGTCGGGCAGTGAGAGAGAGAGAGAGAGAGACAGAAAAAGAGACAGATTCAGCTTGATTCGGCTCTGTGTACTCCCCTCTCTCCACCTTTGCCCAGTTTTGCAATGATTCAACGGATGCTGCCTTAGTGATGGGGGTTGTTGTTGAGAGAGAGAGAGAGAGAGAGAGNAGAGAGAGAGAGAGAGAGAGAGAGGAGACCGGCTGGGGAGGTGTGACGTTGAGTTGGCCACACCCATGCAGTCACACCAATTGTTAAATTATTTGTTCCCTGTGTTTTCTTTTCTGTGGGAAACTGGTCCAAATGGCTCTTTGAGTGTTGAAAGTTGCAGACCCCTGATCTAGGATGCTCACAGTGTCCCAATTAAAACTATAGTTAAGTCTATCCATGTGTTGTGGAATTAAGGAGTTTTCATCATGGCTTCTGATGCTCGTTAGTGTTCATAGATGTGCTCTTCCAGTTTTCTTATCTATTTGCCCTACATAGTGGCTTTTGCAGTCCTTACACTGTAAGTTGTAGATTAGTCTGTTTTTTCTTCTGGGGATGGGGGTATTTTGGTTTACTTAGGATGTTTTGGAGGCTTTAGTTTGTTCATGTTGTACGGTCAGACAATGTAGTTGTAATAGTCTGTTGGTGGTTTCTGAGATTTTTGATGTAGGGCAGCATTATTTTTTTTCACAACTTGTGTTGATAGTGCTATATTGGTCAGTCACTTTTTGATGAAGTTGCGTGGATATCCATTTTGTTGGAAGATGTTGTATAGATGACCTGTTTCCTTTTCTGATGTTCAAGGTTGCTGAAATATGTTTGAGTTCATATAAATAGTGTTCTTGCACAGCTTATTTTGTGGGAGGTTGGGTTGTTACTTTGGTAGTGGAGCACCTGTTTGGTATGGGTGGTTTTACAATAGACTTGTGTTTCTAATTTGCTGCCAGTGCCAGGAAGGTTACCATGTTTTCTTTTTCCCTAGTTTTATTCCTTTGAAGATGTTGATGGTTTTGTATATTTTCTCTAGTTGGAATTATACGTTAGACCAACAATCTAGAAGCAGACAACACCCCAATCAAGGAGCTGTCAAACAAGCTAAGAGTAAACAACAGCCTAGTCAAGGAACCACCAAGACCACTATGACCAACATTGACAGGGCAAACCACTAGTATGCAAAATAAGAGCAAACCCCACTCTTTACTAGCACTGATGATGTTACTTAGTTTGGTAATGAAAGGTCTTCGAGAAAAGAACAAAGTCAGAGAGCACCAAGGACCCCACAGATATAATACAGGTTTTTCCTATAATTAATGTGTCACAATATTAAAACTCAGAAGTTTTCTTTTTATGAAGATTTATTGAAACTTCACAATATATAAGTAAGAGTCTGAAAGCTTATTCTCAAAGCTGATGAAGAAGTCAGACTGAAGTTTGCTCTCTACATAGTCTGAAATGATCTGATGAGTGGGAGAGCCTGAGATGGATAAAAGTTGTGAGGGTTTTTTTCTTTCTAAAAAAAAGAGGGGAATAGTTTTGGAAGCAGACATTGTGGGAGACTGACAAATCTTTAATAGGAGTTTATTCCAGAAGTCTAGTTCCATCAACTAAAAAACAGTGTTTCCAGACTTTTCCCTCACTTAACCTCCTAGAAATAGATAACACATCCCAGAAGTCATATATAAGTTTTGATTTCCTACAGTGATATTGGAAGGCAATTCTAATTGTATGATTCTCCAACATTTTGATGTATCGAGCAATATCCTACTTGTGATACAAAGGGAAATTTTGCAGATATCAGTATTGTTATAGTAAATAATAATTCATTCTCACAAAAATGTTGATTTGTCCACTAGGTATCTAATACAGCATTCAATTTCTTGTCTTTGCAGCTAAATATTATGCCTATGACAATTACTTTGATCTGCCTGGGTCACTTCTTTGTGGACGGATTGTGGATGGTTTAGACAAAGTAAGTACTAATCAGGTTTGGAGCTCATGGAAGATACATTTCAATTAATGTTCCTCCTGCTTCTGCTCCTCCTACTCCTCACATGTTACATGAAGCTTGAACATTTTTTCAGGGATCAAATTCTTTACACTTGCTTTACGGCAGTGAGTCACGGCAATTAGCTAGAACTGAATCACATATCTACAGAATTCTGAAAGAATTCATTTCTTTTCTGAGGGAAGTAAATAGTGTGCATGCTTGTCTCTGTTTCCGTTTCAGACAGCCCTACCTATAAATAGGGTACTGATTCTGTTTATTGGCTTATCCCTGAAACTTAGTCATCATTTCTAGGTTCAGCCCTAATGAATCTCCTGTTATGAAGCTTTATGGACTAAGCAGGCAAATTCTTTTTTTTAGTGTGTTTATTACTGTATATGTTCTACTAACTTGTCATTATTGCTTCAAATGTATTCCTCCTCCTCCCCCCGCCCCTCCTCCTCCTCTCTTCCCTCCTTCTCCTCCTCCTTTTGTATAAAACCTGAAAAGATGGATAAAAATGTAAGTCCGATAAGGGGAAGCATGTCCTATGGCAAGCAAGCAAGCATGAAATGAAATGATTTTATTTTTTTGACCGAGTCTCAAAATTTATTAAACCCATTCCTTGTTTATATTGGCTTCCATATTCTTGTGGGGCCAGTGGGCCCATGTTGCTTCATCCAGAGACCCCCATGAAAAACAAGGCTTTTATGTTCATGTTAGGCATCATTAAGAAGAGTTTCCCAAAACAACCATCTGTAAACGGATATGATTTGTTGTAATGATCAGCAGCCATCATGTATGTACTGTAGTGTTGCCTGTGAGGTATCAGTTTTACATAAAATATTCCCTTCCTGTGATGGAAATAGTGTTTTTGGTTTTGTGTTTTTAAATATTAAAATGACTGTTTAATGCAGGGAATTGGCTGTTCAAGAGGAAGAGAAGAGTAAAAAAAAATCAAGTCAATAATGCAATAATGAAAGGGCATAATCACATCATTGCATCACATGAGTGAATCCACTCCTACATATTAATTAGCAAAGTCATTTTTTAAATGTGTGTTCAAAGGGAGGCATTCCCAAACATGTCATTGCTAACCGCGCATGTTCAATTAGTTGGGGGAAGGGATGAAGAACAGAAACAGGGTGATGGAATAAATAAAAAGGGAATTGGCTGGAATCCTAAATGAGGGAACCCTACGTGGCTGCATTGTATTTCAGACTGTGCTTGTGGTTGTCTTACCTTATTTTCTCACTGCTTGCTAGAAAAACTGCTTACAATGAAAAAGGCAATGGGGTTTCTTTATGCTTGCAGCACAGCCCTAGGAGAAAATATGACTTCTGGAAGGATATGGTTGCTGCCATACAGTATAATTATAAAACGTCAGCTTTTAAAGGTGAGTGGTTTCCCTGTCTTTCAAGGGCTGTTTCTTTGTTGAAGGTGCTTTTCATGTATCTGTCAAAATGTAACTGGCCCTTCATAATGGCCAGTTACATTTTCACAATTAAAATATATTGATGTGGACTGAATTGGAATTATAGCAATCAAGCAGCAAACAATACCACAGTCAAGGAACTGCCAAGTAAGCTAACAGTAAGCCCAACTAAAGAACCTCAAAGACCCCGCCCCCACCAACACTGACAGGGCAAGCCACTTGTAGCTAATAGAGGAGCAGTTTCTGGCTTATCCTGTGGAAGGGGGCCCTTAGAGGGGAAGTCAGACATAAATAAGACGAGTTCTGTGGGTGCCTAGAATATGAAACTACTCAAACCTTCCTACATCTGCAAAGAACTGGGTGAAATGGCTTGTGGGAATGGGAGACAGGAGGCAGAGCTACAGCCTAGACCAGGGGCCTTCAAACTTGACAGCNTTCTGGGAGTTGAAGTCCACAAGTCTTATACTTGCCAAGTTTGAAGACCCTTGGCCTAGCTAGACAATGGTCTGATAAGAGAACCTTGAGCCTGAAAAAGAAAAGGTGATGAAAGCATCTCAGAAGGGACCTTCCCTAGTCTTGGAGAAATTGTAAACACGAATGAAAGGAAGGATACTTTCAGATTGCTAGGTTCTGTTAATGTAATCTTACAGTAAAAATGGAGCTAGTCAGTACTCATGGTTCTTATCTGGACTACTTTGCAAGGCTAATACTGGAAATTTGGTTTATGTGTTAGGTAGAGAAAAAGAAATGTTTTTGCGGGCATTAGGGGATGAGCCACATGAAAAATTTGCAGCATCGAATTGTTACACATTTTTATTTTTCCCCTGCTTTTGTAAATATCCATCTCCTGTCTTTCCTTGACATAATAGGAATCCAGCACAAGATTGAACTCTTCTGTATCCAAATGTATATATTCAACCTGTTAAAACCTGTATTCAGAAATTCCCAGGGTAATGTAAACAGCACAGTGCAGTAAAAACAATTGACAGAATTATTTTTATCTATATCTTTTGAAAGAAATTATATTCTATTTTGATAAAAATTAGATAGATAGCGATTATTTCTATCACTATCTTTTCACTAAATTCACTAAATGATCAGAGAAATTGAAAGAAATGTTTCATTTTTTATTTATAATTTTTTAAAATCAAAATGGACAGATACAACTAGAAGTTTTTAGAACAAACTGTAAAATGCTGGCTTTAGAACACAGTACAGGCCATTTATATTGATTTCATACAAATGGTTTGGAATCAAGATGTTGCCATGGGATGAAATGTAGACCGCACAGTGGTACATTTAGTTATTAATAACTATTCACACTCCATAAGGTTTAACATTTTAAACATTATCTTAGCTGTAGTTGTATCGTTCTCTAAATGTTGTATGTAAACAGACATCATTCTGTAAAGGGTAATATTGAAATATTTTATGAGGATTATAATACTGTCAATTTAGCATTAAATATACCTACAGTACTCATGATCAGCCATTACTAGTACCTGCACATTTGGATATGATTACCACTTTAGATGCTCACTTGGGGTACCATGGAACCAAATGGATTCATTTTGTGATGCAAATATTTCTTTGAAAATGTTGAGAGTTGTAGAATTAATACAACCTATTGCACTTCTTGCCTTTTCTGATTCTGTTTTTTAAAGCTATGCACATTGGTTTGTTTTGGTGGCATTACCACCTACACATCTATGAAAAGATGTTTTGATAGTGGTGCCCTTTTGGGGGGAATAATTGTGGTAGAAATAATCTTAATCAGCCTTTCAGTATGTCGGCCAGTAAAATGCATGTCTCAGTGTTTCCATACAGTATGATTGTAACTTGTGAATAATTTTTTAAAAAAAAATTATGAACTTTAGAAATGTAATATTGTATGCGGGTGTAATTTTGTTAATTCCATTGTATATGTAGAAGTACATACACATATACCTGGATGCATTTTTCTGTTACGCTGAGTATTACATTTGTGTAAATAAGAAACCTGAGAAGGAGGAATGGACATACTCTGAAGAGTAAAGGCCATTTGTGTCATTGTTGGGCAGCTGTAACCAGACTTGATCATTTTCCATGAGATCAACAACAGCACTTCCAGAAGCCTGATCAAGGTATCCTTTCTTGTACTCATCAAATGTGTACATGATGGGTGAGCCGTTCTTGTACAGGCCAACCCAAACATGTGTGCCTTTGACATGGACATGATAAGCGAAGTAGTACAGCCCCGGTATCCTGCAGGTGAAGATGCCTGATCTGGGGTCATAGTGTTGTTGCTTGTTGTACAAGATTATGTCAAATCGGATAGGAGTAGCAGATGCAGGATAAGCTTTGGAGAGAATGGCAGTGAAAGCGGACACCGGCCTGCCAGTGAGACCTTGAATTGCACCAGATTTTATAACTGGCACCCCTGCCAGGGCTTGCCCTGGAAGACCAGGTGGGCCTGGAGGGCCTGGCAATCCAGGCTCTCCAGGATGGCCTTTGGGACCTGGTAGTCCGGGTGGTCCCATAGGTCCATCTGTGCCTTTCGCTGAAATGCCAGCTGGACCTGGTAATCCTGGTGCACCTGGGTCCCCTTTGCCACCAGGGAGTCCTGGAATTCCTGGAGGACCAACTGGTCCCTTTATACCAGGTATACCAGGTGATCCTCTAGAGCCTGGCCCACCACTGATTCCTGCTGCACCTTTGGGTCCTGGTGAGCCCATTGGTCCAGGTAAACCAGTTGGCCCAGTGGGGCCTAGATCTCCTTTAGATCCTGCCACACCTGGATGGCCTTTGGATCCAGGAAACCCTGGCTTCCCTGATTTGCCTTCCAATCCTGGCAAGCCTCTTTCTCCCTTTATCCCTGGGAATCCTGATGGACCAGTTGGGCCTCTTTCCCCTTTGAGCCCAGGTCTGCCACTGCCACCAGTGGTCCCTCTTAGACCCTGAGGACCTGTTTCCCCAGGTGGCCCGATTGGTCCAGGCCTTCCTGGAATACCAGCTGGGCCTTGTTCTCCCTTAGCTCCTGGACTGCCAGGGAGTCCTTCAGGCCCCCTGTTTCCCTTCATCCCTGGCAATCCTGGTTTTCCAAACCCCGGGAGACCAGAGGGCCCAGTTGAGCCTGTAGGACCTGGAGGTCCTTTTGCCCCAGGGGTTCCTGGGAGGCCTGGTGACCCACTTGAGCCAGGGAGTCCTTTTCCAGGCATTCCAGGTTTCCCGGGAGAGCCTTGGGGACCTGGAAGTCCGACTGGGCCTGGTAAGCCGGGTAAACCCTTGTCCCCTTTAACACCTGGTTGCCCTGGAAACCCCCTTTCCCCAGGCCTTCCTATCCCTGCTTGTCCTGGAGGCCCCTGTGGCCCTGGCAGGCCTTTCTCCCCTGGGCGACCTGGAACCCCGTGCCCATTTTCTCCCCTTTGCCCTTTAATACCAGGAGGGCCTGGAACACCTTTTTCCCCAGGGATGCCTCTTAGTCCTTGGGGTCCTGGGAGTCCTTGCTTCCCCACCATAGAAATTCCCGCAGGACCAGGAGCTCCAGGGGGACCTTTTGGCCCCGGAAGACCAGCAGGCCCCATGCTTCCTTTTTCACCAGGGAATCCTTTGTCTCCCGGTCTTCCAGGAAAGCCTGCGGTTCCTGGCTTTCCCGCCGCNNNCTGCGGTTCCTGGCTTTCCCGCCGCTGAAAATCCTGGGGGTCCTGGAGGTCCTGGAGGCCCTTGGCTGCCATAGCTTGATTTTCCTGGTTCTCCTGGAGGTCCTGGGAAGCCTCTGGGGCCAGGAGGGCCTGCTGGGCCTTGTGGGCCTTGTTCTCCCCTTGCCTGTGAAACTAAACCAACATTAAGACAGTGAACTTCCTGTAGGAATTAAATGATTCAGAAGGGCAAGTAGCAACAGCACTTAGACTTTATATACTGCTTCACAGTGCTTTACAGCCCTCTCTAAAGCAGTTTACAGCGTCAGCATATTGGCCCCAACAATATGGATCCTCATTTTGCCGACTTCAAACTTTTTACACATTTTTAACAATGTCTATTAAAAAAAACCTATCCCACTTAAGACACAGTTCAGTTACAGTCATTTCTTATAACATCATGGTAGTTTATTTACATTTCATTTTGAGTCATTTGGTGAGGGAGGGAGGGAGGGAGGGAGGGAA
>AZIM01000602.1:248398-259533 GCA_000516915.1 Ophiophagus hannah
AAGGATGAAAGGCTGAGTCAACCTTGGGCCTGGTGAGATTCAATCTGCCAAATTGCAGGCAGCTGGCTACAGCAGAAGTAGCTTGCAGTACTGCACTCTAACCACTGCATCACTGAGGCTTTAATATAACAACATTCCAGATTCTTTTCAAGTTCCTTGTCCAGTAGTCCTAAAAGAAAAACTTCTGCTTTTAATTTTCTATTCATTTTAAGAATCTTCTGCATTAAAATATGAATCTGGCCCCAATATATCTTTGCTTTATCACAAATTCACCAAGGATGATAAAAATTTCCTTCTTTATAATTAAATTTCCAACATACATTTGAAATACCTTTATATATCTTTGACAATTTATCAGATACTACCAGTAGATACATCATTTTGTAGAAATTTTCTTTTAAATTATAGGTCAGTGTAAATTTTCCTGATGTCACCCAGGAAGCATTTTTTAGAAAAGAAATGATGGTCAGACCAGACTGGTGGATTGATCTGATACTCAGATAATATCTTTTAATCAAGATGAACATAATCTCAAGTCAAAAGAGGTGGAATCAGAAAGGTGTGTTTGTCACTGGCCTACATACTAAGAGCTGGAGGAAAGTTTTAATTTAGATTAAACTATATTTGAAGTTTGAAAATGCAAAAAATGAATTTGAAATTGTACTTTGTCTTATGCGGAATACATTATTGCCAAGGTCTATAAAATGTTGTTGAAACTGAATTTGGAAAATGAATACATGAAACATTGTATGATTCAATGGGCAAGGAACTTTGGGTATAATATAATGCTTGAGTAATAGGAAAGCATGCAGACGAGAAGTTTAAAAAAAAAACACGACATTTTCTCTAAACGTTATCAGGATTATCACATAGTCAGCCTTCCATAGGTTGTACATCTCTAGAGATGAAACAAGTTTGAAATCTCCCTTGTTCAAGAATCTTCTTTGAAAAGGATAATTGCTGCTTGCACACCAAGTATATCAAATGCTTCCCAAAATATTTAGGAGAGAGTCTTTAAGCTTCTCTGAGGTTGACAAATACATATGGCATGATTTTTTTAGAAAAAAACCTGCATTCTAAGTTTTTAATTTAAGGTCTTTTACTGCTTTTATTTATTTACGAAATTTATTTTCACACTGTCAGTCTTCTATACTGCACGTTTTATATTAGATAATATTAATTATATAGATTTAAAAAATAAATTACGTTTGTGCACACCTCTGTGTACACCATTCAATTTGGCATCAACTATTATGTAGCTACCTATCTCTTAGTGCTAGGGGTTAAAATAAATGATGTTTAATTTGTAAATATAAAAAAATAAAATACAGAGTATTTATTTTATACAGAAGTGCAAAAAAATAAAAGATCAATAGAGAGGAGAGAAGTTCAAAAGATGTATGCACAAGGAGAAAGCTGTTCAGTTAAATACTTGAAACCAGTACCTATAAATAGTATTATTGTTTGGTCACCATGTATGTTCTATGGCATGAATGTGCTTATTTATCCATATTCACATGCCATAAAGTTACTGCCAGGGATTGAAAAAGTAATTTGAACACTACATAAAATAGGAAGTATATTTGTGAACTACTTAAACTGAACTACTTAAAATTCTTTACCCACAAACATTAAACTCCCTTGAACTCAGTTGGATTGGCTTTTAAATAAGTATATATAGAGGAAATGAAAAAGTATAGGTATAAATTCTTTTTGATCTGTAAGTAGTGTAAGGCAATCCCTAGGGAAACTTTTCCTGAAATGGTGCTTTCATATATTTTTAAAGACTTTTAAGTGTTTTATGTGTGGTAATAGAATTTTGTATCACCTTAATTATATACTTAATCTGATATTCTGAAACAGAGAAAAAACTTGTAGCAAATTCTACATATTTTAAAGAAAGGAATAGCAGAAATGTGTTATGAAGAGTTTTGTATTGTGTTATTACCTGCTTCCTATTTTGTGTCTGTGTGTGTGTGTGTAAGGGGAGAGATATTTTATTCTTTTTCACTTAAAGGAGTGTTGGAAAATAGATAGATAGATAGATAGGGCCTGTCTCTCTGCTTATCAATGTGATAATTCACCAAAGTAGAAGAGAATGAGACCAAGTTTGATGTGGCTGGGGGAGGGGGCCAGCAAAAACTGCAGATATAAAAATGGGTCAGATCTATCCAAATGCTATAGAGAAAAAAAATCATAAGAATTTAAATTCAAAGCCTTTATTGTCATTGTACATCATGTATACAACGAAATTGGTTATTCTACCAGTGGATCCCTGTAGGAGAGAAAGTTGGGCAGTGTGTTAAAATGCCACGTTCCAATAAAGAGAAGTTCCCTGAAGATGGGCTCCAGCACCAGTCCAAAAGCTCAGAAAACTAAACCTCTGGTCCTGGTGACTGACCCAGATTGAATCCTGCAACATTATCCTGAGACCTGTGTATTTGCTTTCATGTGTTAGAATGGTACCATCTGCTCCATGCTTAAGCCCTCTGGTCTCTTGGTCATATGATCCTAAGTGGAGTTGGAAGGAATTACCAAAGCAATGGACTGCATGCTTTCCTTAACATGTGCCCAAGGAACTTTGATTATAAGATGGATGGATAGATGATGGATGGGCAAGTGGGCAGGCAGGCAGGCCAACATAGTAGATAGACAGATAAACATGCTTAATTGGAAGAAAGTCCCCAATAAGTGTTGAGATGTTCCAACACCATAGAAGTGTTCTGTTTCTACAAGTGGAAGGAAGTATTGTGCTTTCCAATCCTGATGTCTAGACTGAATTCATTTTTTAGAGCAGGATCAAAGCAACTATTCCTTGGCTGTGCCTATATTGACTTAAAGCCACCCATAATCAAACACTTCTCATAGGCGTAAATAAGCAAACCCTTCAACTGTTGCTTTCAGAATAGGCAACACCTCCAAAAAGTCATCTGTGTAGAGGTGCTTGGAGAAACAGTAAGCCTGAAAACCAACCTATATTCAATGTCAGACACTGCTTCTATTCATGGTCCTGACAACCTCTGGACTATTTTTTCCCTCCCTAAAACCGGCAACAACAAAATAGCATTTCAAAATTAGAAAACAAAATACCTGTTGTGAGACTGCTAGCCAGGTACAGAAAGAAACTCAGGATGGAAGATTTATTTGTAAGTGCAAATATATCCTCCCACTCTGACCTCCTGCATAACCTCAATCAGTTTTTCATGCCAGAACAGCAAATACAAAAAATTTTTATCAAGGAAACTGAAAGGCAGAAGAGGTCATGGTGCAACTACATATTAGTGTGGGAGCCTGAATACAACTTGTGTGCTTCAGCTAGTCCCATAATCAGATCTTGAAATAACTTTAAAGCTAGTAAAAGCTTGTATTTCACATTTTTCCTTGATTTCCTTCATTTTTCAAAAATCAGTATACGGTAGTTCTTGATGAATGACCATAAATGAGCTCTGAACTTATGGTCAATCATAAGTTGAGACATCATGTGACCAGACTCAATTTTTTTTTCCATTTTTTTGCGACAGTTGTTAATCAAACACCACAGTCATTAAGTGAATGCCATGGTTGTGATAACTTCAAAAATTGTTGCAAGTAGCTTTTGAGGGGGGGTGTCTGTTGTAACTTCAAAGTTAAAGTGCCAAAGGTGCTTTTTGGACTTTCTTTGTTTTTTCACTGAAGACGTTTTGCTTCTCATCTAAGAAGTTTGCACCTTTGGGACAATCATGACTTGAATGATTGAGAATTTCCATAGACATTCAAAGTTAAAGCTAAATTCAGATAATTTTATACAAGTACTCTGCTAGTGTTTTAGTTGGATTTAAAACAAATCCAAATATATGACAAGTTCATAATACGTAGTCATATCTGGTCTGCTGACAGGAGATTCTTTGATCCGGCCAAAGTTTGCATGCTAGAAAATAAGGAGCAGGTATGATGGCAATTCCTCCTAATTTACCTTTCTTTTGGCAGCTCTATGTACTTTTTTCCCAAACTTCCTCCAAAGGATTGGGAGCCTATGTGGAGACTTGAAAAAAAGAGGAACTTTTGACAATCACCTTTCTGAAAATTTCTGTCCATGGAAACCTCTGCTAATTAAACAGAGAAACTATTAGACAGCACTTACCGATTTTCATATAGGTTTAATAAGGATAACATATTTTTTTTATCTTAGGCCCTCATCCCTCAACTAGGTGCCCTGTCAATATGTTAGAGTTCCCAGACTTCTCAACAAACATATTCATAATGACTGGGAATTCTAGGAGTTCGTTTCAACAAGGCTAGAGTACATCAGACTGGGAAAAGTAGCTTAGGTATGCATGTATATACATATATATTTATTATCTATCTAACAATGCTTACATGCCATCAAATCTGGAAAGCAGAGTAGAGAGCCACCAATTCTGGAGGGCATAAAGATTAACAACACAATTGTCAAAAACATACAGTTACAATTATGAAATAATATAAAACCCAACACAAACCTAAACGTTAAAGTCAGATAATCAGTTGTATCAGCTCTATCTGTGTAAAACAGCTAGCTCCATTTGAAAAAATCCATCTTGACAACCTTATGAAATAACACCAGGGTAGATGCAGTCTGGACCTCCAAGTGGAGGAAGTACCATGGACAATTTTGCTTCCAAGTCCCCTCTCCTGTTTCATATAGTTACAAGCAAAAAACATCCAGGTCAAAGACACAGGGTGGGCCAATTTGACATAGAGGAGATAGTCTTAGGGATACCTAGGAGCCCAACCACATTGGCCTTTATAATTAAAACCAGAACCTTAAACTGTACCCTTGAAACCTGAATTGTACCTAGACCCTCTAATAATGATGGCTGAAGTAGCTGTCAGCCACCAACATGTGAGCTGCTGCATTTTGTACCAATTGCATTTTGTGAGTTGTCTTTAAAGGCAGCCCCTTTATAAAGCTCATTGGAATAGCAGTGAGAGCATGAGGCTGGGCAACAGCTGGTGCATCAGCCAAAACTGAACTTAGGTGCTTCTGGCTGCCATCTCCAACCAAAAGAGAGCCTAGCAGGAATCTGAAGCAGACAGAGAACCAGGTAGTTTCATGACAAACAAGAACCCCTTATTTGGATTCAGTTTCAGTCTGCTTTGTTCCATCCTGATCTCCACAGCCTAGCTAGGACTTAACCAGTGTTTGCAGGCTGCCTAGTATTTACCTTTAAATTGTTCAAAACGGGATAATTAAATGGAGTATAAATATAAATCATGTTCTGTATGTGTACAAGGGGAGGCAATATTTAGGAGAAAAAATGTTTAACTAAAATAGTTATAAAGACAGGGCTATTATTTACATTGCTTATGCTTCCTTCATTTTAATAATTTAAACTCTTATATTTAGTTTCTAAAAGCGGTTCCAAGCTTAAAAATAGCACTACTCTGCAGCTTTTGAATAATGCAGTGTTATGCATATGTTCCCGTTATTGCAGAGTTCCCCAACATTTCCAAGGCTTTGTGGGGCACAGGGGAGGGGGATGTTTCCACGCAAGTGGTCAGCAAGCACATCATACGCACGTAGCTCCATTTGCACGAATGGCGTGCATGTGTGCCTGTCGCTCATGCAAATGGCGCCTGCACGCTCGCCCATTGCCCAATACTCACCAGCTGTTTCCATGACCCAGTTGCAATCCCCTCATGACCCACAGGTTGTAGACCCCTGATTTATAGAATTGCTTTTTTATTTATTTATTTACTTTTATCCTGCCTTTATTTTTATAATTAATCTGAAGGTAGTGATCCTATCTAATATTTTTTCTCATCCTATTTTTTCCCCAACAACAGTCCTGTGAGGTGGGTTGAGCTGAGAGCCTGACTGGCCCAAAGTCACCCAGCTGGCTTTTGTGTCCAAGACAGAACTATAACTCAGGGTCACTCAGTTTCTAGCTTGACGCCTTAACTAATAGACAAAATTGGCTCTCTTTATAAATGTAAATATACATATAAATGTACATTTATACATTGTAAACTTGTAAATTCCTCTGTCCAAATGAAATTTGGCTACAAAGTGTAGCAGATTTATTTAGCTTCACCTGCTTTATAAAGAAGTATATTTGTAGTATAAAGTGCTGAATACATTAAGCAAAGTACTGCATTTCTTTCTTTTCCTTGGTCAGTATTAAAAAATAAACATAATTAAAATATTCAAATAAAAACTTGGTTTATTGGATAATTTTCCTTAGACAGTTATATAGATGATAGATTTAAATCCAGTTCATCTACTTCACAAATGTAGCCTTAGACTTATGACCATTTGTTTAATAGCTGTTCAAAGTTACAGTATGAAAAAAGTAATTTACAACTGGTCCTCATACTTACTACCATAAATGCATGCATTTATGATAGTTGCATTGTTCTAGAATAATGTACTCACCACTTACAACCTTCCCAGCAGCTTTGGACAATCCAAGTCAATGGGAATCTGGATTTGCTTCATGACCATATGATTCATTTAATGACTGTGGCAAAAAGGATTGTACCACTGGTTGTACCAAAGACCTTGGATGGAAGTGAAGTGGATTTTTAGATCTCACCATCAGTTACATCTGTTCTTTATTTGTGCATAGCCTACCTAATCTTTTCTCAGAAAATTCTATGTTTTCACCTCCTCTAATGTGAAACAGGTTGCTCATTTTAATACTCCACTCCAAATTTATGTTATTGTATATGTCTTGCTTTCACATTCTAATCCAAGATTGTTGAATAATACTTATCGCTCACATTACATTCATTTTATGGGTGGCTCTAGATTAACAAAAGGTGCAATCCAATTTACAAGCATCACAGTTTCCAGGTTAAACCATTTTGCTGATTTTTTTAAATGTATTTGTAAATGCTTACTAAAAATGGAATGAGAGAAGATTGAGTGTTCATCCCTTGACATAAATTCCCGTAAATTCAACCTGTGGCAGATTGAAAAAATATTATTTATACTGTAAGTGATAAATAATGGTGTGAGGGAATCAAAAGATTAGAAAACAAGCAAGCTATGTGTCCCATGCTTACATTGTCTTTAGCTGAAGCAATAGTAAGCATTGAAAAGAGTGTGCTGAGTAAACAAGGATGCTGCTTGTCTCAAAGGTGCTTTTTCAAAAAAGGCAACTGGACTGTTGTTGTTTTTTCCTTGAGGAAGAAGAAAACATTTCACTTCTCATCCAAGTAGCTTCATCAGTTGTGATGGTGGCAGGATGGAAGGATAGGTATCTATCCACCATCACAACTGATGAAGCTTTTTGGATGAGAAGCGAAATATTTTCTTCTTCCTCATGGAAGAAAAAACAACAGTCCAGTTACCTTTTTTGAAAAAGCACCTTTGAGACAAGCAGCATCCTCGTTTACTCAGAGCACTCTTTTCAACGCTTCCTATGGCTTCAGCTAAAGACAGTGTAAGCATGGGACAAAATAACTTGTTTGTTTTCTAATTTTTTTACTTCAGTCTAAGATGCTTTGCAATTAGCATTACATATGTGCCTAAACTGTGATTAACTTGGGGAATATTCTTTGTTGAGACAGCTTTATAACCCATCATTTGAAAGTGGCTAGTTTTATTATTAAAATTAACAATCGGATATAATGATATAATGTGTTCTTGCTAATTAAAGCAGAAACAAATACTTTCAAATTCATCATGGAAGAGAGAGTATAATTTCCAACTTATTAAACATCACTTGCTTCATAGTGAATTTGGACAATGTGTTCTAATTTATAGACAAATTTCCACTTAATTTTGCTTATTAATCTTTCTGGAATCATGAGCATAATAGGGATTAATTGTAATATTGAGAAAATGGCCTTGAGATCACTCTTTTCTTTACCTCAGATCTTTAAAAGTCAGAATATTTTTAAACATCAAATCAAAAATAAAAATCTGGTATAAAAGAATATAAGATTTAAATGATATTGAGACTCCAGTCCAGATGAGGACTACGCTCCCACCAGTCAATTAATTTTGGAGGGATGAGATTTTTTTTTGTAGTTCATGACAAAAGAAGAACCAAGAGTTGTAACTAAAAGTTGTTTTAGACAGCAGCAGCTGTCACTCACCTGATAGTTGGTAGATCAGTCTTTCCACCTTCTATAAAGTTCTATATTAAAACTTAAGTGTTTCTTTCATTCTAGTTGTTTCAAAATGAAGATTAGGTCATCCTGGAGCCAAATTAGAGAAAGGGTAATTCTCTTTCTGAGGAAATGAGTGGAAGGCTGTACATAATGGTTACTGGTGTGATAATTGCTTTTTCCTCAAAATTGGTGGAGGCAGCAGAAGGAGAAATTATAATGGTTTTATGAAGCATTACTTCCTCTCCAGAACACCTACTCCTAAAAGAAAATATTTTAGCTAGCGAAGTCCAGAATATGCAACTTGTCTTATCGTCCTTTTATCTTCCTCCTCCTTTGTAGATTTTCCTATGTCAAATATTTACTTTTATGTATTTACTTTTATGTATGAAAAATGTATACAAATGATACATTTTAGGCTTTTCAGGCAGAGATTTCTCTCCTTGGTTTTTTTTGAAAGTACCATTCCCACTTAGAAATGCATACACCTCACTGCAATCCACAATAACTAATGCATTACTCTGTTTATTTCTGTTGAGTTTACCACATCTTTTGGGCATGCAGTTACATTTTTGATCCTGTGTTTATTGATGGGCATCCCTGTTTGTGACTGTATACACATACCTTACTGCAAAAAATCCATCAAAACTGAATGGTGTGTGTCCCCTGCCACTGGCTGACAACAACCACTCAATCATAGTCCGTTCTGACTCTGTAAAACCACTTAGAGAGAGCTGTAAAGCAATGTGAAGCGGTATGTAAGTCAAAGTGCTATAGCTATATGTTGCAGTGTTGAGTCAGAAAAAGAATGTCCAGAAATTTTGTGTGTGTGACACACACTCTCTCTCTCTCTCTCTCCCTCCCTCCCCCCAGGGGGAGAGAGAGAGAGAATAGATTTGCATGCTTAATTGCAAGTATTATCAAGTGTTAAGATGTTCAACACACCATAGAAGTGTATTCAATTGATTCTTACACATTTTCTTATATGTGGCTTGCTCCCTCTGGTGGTACACAGAATTCATAACTGAAAACAGTTGGGCTGATTTGCAAGTAACTTAGAAGGGACACAAATCTGAATGCTAATATCGTATATTCAATGTAAAAATGAAGCCTGGCACATACTAAACAGTGCTTTTCTCCATTAAAATTGTAAGATTATGTAAATTCTGAGACAAGTAGCCTCAGGAGCCTTTCTTAAAAGTTCTAAAGTAATATTTTATATACCCCAAACATATATTGCAATAAGGTCTGCTGACTTGAGTAGGGAGGGAGTTGGACTTCTAGTCCTATATTTCTATAATTCTATACAAACCTTTTTTTTAAAAAAAAAAATATAAAGTTACTGAAAGGCTTCTATCATTTGTCTACAACTTCAGATTGTACTTTTTTGATATCTTACAAGGGTCATAAATAAATTCCAATTTAGAATATGCAATAACAACATATGTAAACAGAGTGAGTAGAATATTTTACTTAGGTAGCATATAGTCATTATTATCACCAACATAATCAATAATTAATAGCAATACTATCAACAAACTGCATCAATGTTTAATCTAGTATTTTATTTATTGTTGAAGTCTATGTGGAGTGGTTCTAATAATAAAAATTCTAATAATAAAGGAATTGGGTTTGGCTACTCTGGAGAAAAGAAGGACTAGGGGATGACATGATAGCAGTATTCTAATATTTGAGAGGTTGCCACAAAGAGGAGGGGACCAACTTATTTACCAAAGCCCCTGTAGGCAGGACAAGAAACAATGGATGGACACTAATCAAGGAGAAAAGCAACCTGGAACTGAAGAGAAGCTTCCTAACAGTGAGGAGAATTAACTAGTGGAACAGATTGCCATCAGAAGTTGTAGGTGCTTCATCACTGGAGGTTTTTAAAAAGAGACTGGACAGTCACTTGCCTGACATGGTATAGGGTTTCCTGCTGGGGCTTGGACTAAAAGACCTCCAAGATACCCTCCAGCTCTATTCCGATTTAGAGCATTGACTCAAAACAATTAGTAAATTCAGAACACTGTCACAAGATGGCAGTAAAATACATATTTTAGTGAAAGAATAAACTTGTAAAGGAATGCATTTTTTTTCTTAATGATTTTCAAGTTTCCTTTTCTCATCTAATGCAGAAAGCCTTGTGGCATAAACAGGCTCAACAGCCTAAGAGATTTAGCTCCCTTTTCCATCTCTGCTAATGTTATTAAAAGGCAAACCTTCAAACAAAAGTAGAAGTGGGGGGAAAATCCACTTGAAAATGGGACCAAATGGATTATGCAGGAAGTACAATGAAGAACATCAGCAACAGTTTGAAATGCAGATGAGTGTTGCAAAAAGCAGCCTTTTTGTTCCACTTTTGATAATAAGCATTTCATTTTGTTTTCATTTGAAACAGTTTTGCATTTACAGTATATTAAGCTAGCAGTATCATGCAACACCTGGGAATTCAGTGAGTTGCAGTTTTTTTAGTATTTTGTATCCGTTTGCTATCCTTACATTTCAACAAGGCTACAATTGCTCAACTTCTTCAGTGGTTCACCAGGCAGAGTGTATTGCCACAAATCCTTTCCTGAAAAAAAGAAGACAAATAAACCTCTGTTTTTCTTAACTGTGTTGTTATGAGATGTGTATAATCAGTAGCAGTTTGTAAGCTTCTTCAGCATTTAAAATCCTATTTTTCAGTAGAGACACACAGTATACAGTATCCTCAATTTACGATGGCAGTTGAGATACGAATTTCTATCACTAAGCAATCTGTGGGAAATATTTTTGAATTATTATTTGTGTGTAAATATTTCAAATATATTTTGGCCAATCAGAAGAGCTGCAAGATTGGAGCCTTTTTTGTAACTGACTCTGTGAGGGTATATAAGCCCCTCCCATCAACTAGNNNGCTGCTTAGCAGAAGGACAGAGAGAGAAGCAGGTGCTGCTCTGTTAGCTAAGTCAGGGATTGATCAGTGAGATGTAGATAGGTTTGTTGAATAAAAGAATTTGTTGTTACTTCAAAAATGGTCTGGCAAATCTTTTGGCTATAAATACTTTGGCACGATTCAT
>AZIM01000603.1:9826-23908 GCA_000516915.1 Ophiophagus hannah
ACTTGCCAAGTTTGAAGACCCTTGACTTAATTCAAGGTTTAAATCATAATATTTCTTCAAGCCTTTGTAGACCCCATGACATGACGGACCACAGGTTGAGAACCACTGTCTGGGAGGTTAGTAAGGGGAAGCTTTAGTTTTTATATATTAATGTCTCCTTTAAAGACTTTTCTTCCTTCCAAATTTCTTAAGTTTAAATTTGAGTATATAATATTCCTCATGTTTTAATTCAATCTAATTAGGTATTTTCTATCCAGCTTTAAACCATCAAGTTCTGGGTGGCACACACACACACAAACAAGTGATAACTGCAATATTTAAAAAAGCCACAGTACCCATGTAGATAAAACCATAAATACAAATACAATGACTGAAGACACTCATGCCTGGAAGTTGATTCTCAGCAACTGGACTTTTCTTTTTCGCTTGAAGCATTTCACTGCTTATCCAAGTAGCTTCTTCACTCTGATCCAACTTCCAGACAAGTCTATCTGGATGACTGAGAATCTTCAACATGATGGCACACATGCACCCCATTTGGAGGCTACAACATATGAAGAAAGATTGCAGGAATTGGGTATGTCTGGTGAAAAGACTAGGGGTGACATGATAGCAGTGTTCCAACATTTGAGGGGTTGCCACCAAGAAGAGGTCAATCTATCCTCCAAAGCACCTGAAAGCAGGACAAGAAGCAATAGATGGAAACTAATCAAAGAAACTATAAATTTCCTGACAGAACAATCAAATCAGTGGAACGACTCACAAGTTGTTTGTGCTCCATCACTGGAGGCTTTTAAGAAGAGACTCAACAGCCACTTGTCTGAATTGGTATAGGGTCTCTCGTTTCAGCAGGGCATTGACTAGAACTCCAAGTTCCCTTCCAACGCTGTTATTCAATACAAATGCAGGGCATCATATCCAACCACTTACAAGGCTTCTAGTTAGTATGCTTTCCAGCCTTGGAGTCATAACTGCTAAAATACCTGATAATCTGGGAGTCAGGTCTCCAAAATGAGATCTATTTCTGATCAAGTTTTGATTACACATGCTAGTTGCACATGTTCAAAGACTGAGTCATATACTGTGTACCTTTCAGTCCTTGTAATGGTTACTTATGGTGCCCTAAAAAAAACAACACCCCTTTTCCCCAAGTAATAGTAAGGATCTTAAAAAAACTTCAGTATGATGCAAAGTTCACGTTTCAGTTCACTGTATCACGAATCAAGGAGAAAAGGTAACAAAAACTTTATTCCAATACAGGTAGCTGAATCCAGTTAGTACAGTTGAATAAATAGATGTGCTGCCTTAAAAAATTGCCAGGGAGCTAAACCAGGTATGTTTATTTATTCCCTTTTGCTATCAACATCGCTGAATGTTATCTGGTGTCCCATTACATACCCCAAAGGTTGGACACTTGTGCTTTGTCATTCTGTCCAAACTTTAGAGGTGGGAATGGGAAATAGTTTGGTTCACTGCTAGAGAACAAAGGATCACTTTTGTTGAAAAAAAATGTGGGGAGGAATTCTGCTTGCTTCTAGAATAGGGGGCTAAATACAATCACTTTTGTTATTAGCAGTAATAATTCCATTTCATTTTTCTATTGTAACGTTGCTTTTCTGCAAGAAGGGTAATAATGACTTTGGCTATGTAAGAACAGCATATCCATGCACAGGTACACTCCTCAGGACTCCAAATTGCCCACCGTGTATTAAAAGTTGAGTAGGGAGCCCTACTCAGGATTAACTTGAAAAGTTCTATCAGAAATTTTGACAGGTTTGGCAGCTATGGTTGTTATGTGCTGTCAAGCTGTTTACTGATTCTTCTGGTCATATAAAAAAAGTTTTTGTCTCTTAACTAAACAATTTCTTCAAGTTAAGGCTGTTTTGGGGTCAAATATTCTTCTGAATCTTGACTGGCAATCTAAAAAAGCCAATTTACCAAGTAATATGTAAATAAACATTTGCTAAATAGTTGCCCATCATTAGCAATCTGCTAAATTTGCTTTCTATATTTAAAATGAAAAATTTGAAAATTGAAAACTATTTAAAAATATTTAGTGGTTTATTTTGTATTAAACCCATTTTCAATCAAACCGCTGCTATAAATGTTTTTGAGGCTATATATTCTAATTCATATGGTAACAAAGAACTGATATATAAACTCTAATTCCCATTTCATTTTGACTGTTTTAAGAATCTGAAAGATTAACAATTTAAAAAATAAATTCCTTCACTTTGCTAATTAGAGAGACAGAGGAAGAAAAGAAAGTGATTAGTTTTAACAAAATTTAGCGAATGGACAATTTATACGAAAACATAATTTTTAATCAGGAAAAAAAGCAGAAAACAGGATGACAATGAACTTATTTACAGAAATGCCTCTTTACAGTTTTTATCAATTACAATTCCTAGGTTTCTGCAATTACACAATGAAAGTAAATAAAAACCACTAAGCACTTTGCACTGCTTCCAGTGTTACTTTTTGCCAATTCTGATTAGCAGATGCCTAAACATTTGAAGTTACATTATTATGATTTTCAAACAGCATCAGTAACAAGAAGAGTTCCAAGCAGCTCTTGGGTGTGGTTATAATAATGTATCACAGCTAAGAGGACCTTCTCTCTTCTGTCTAGTTTCTTCAAATAAGATCAGCCACTAGATTAAAGAAAGAAACAGACAGTGGTGTGAAAATAATGAAAAGATGGCAGGTCTTATGCAAACCCTCATTACAATATAGACAAAGCTACTAAAAAAAATTGATCACATGGCCGGCAGCATTTGAGAAACAATTCACAAATATTACTTCTACAAATTCAAGATTGTTCACTAGGCTAACTGAAAAGACCAAAACTTGACACATAAACCTGTGGACCTATTTATTTTGTTGGGTTCAGATAAAGCGAGCTCTGCCAGCCAACACTAACATTGTTAACTTGCATGGTTTAAAAGTGTAACATACCTTGTGAACAAGCCAATTGCTGTTTGCTATGTTATTAAATAAAGCATTACGGTACAATATGTGCACCCAGTCACAGTTTGGATCATACTTAAGTGAAATACGACTTCAAAAAAATACCTATTAAAGAAACTGAGTGGCCATTCTTTTTGTGGATTTAAGTACATTCAGAGCCAAGAGTGCCTATGGAGTCTCAGTCATCCAGGTCGTGGTTGTCCCAAAGATGCTTTTTCAAAAGACAACTGGACTTCCTTGTTTTTCTTTGAAGACATTTAGCTTCTCATCTAAGAAGCTTCTTCAGCTCTGATTTGAAGAAGCTTCTTAGATGAGAAGCAAAATGTCTTCAAAGAAAAAACAAAGTCCAGTTGCCTTTTGAAAAAGCATCTTTGGGTCAGAGCCAAGAGGAAGAATTCCTTTCAGTAGAAGAAATTTGGCCTTGCTTTGTTCTCCTGAGCAGGCAGGAGAATCAGTTGTTTTTAATTTATGTTAGGGTTGTTTGTATTTATTTCTAATTTGGTGCCTAACAATGATGAGGCACTAAAGGCACAGCTGTTGTTCACAGGCAGGAACGTCTAAAAAGTGAGTAAAAGAGCCAAAAAGACAGCATTCAATCCTTTTAAATGTATCTTGTTCTGCATGTAACATTTTTCCTCATCAAGGAGCTGATAAAATCTTGTGATGTTAGGCAATACTGAGGAAAAAGGTTTCATTATATCATTTTTGTGCTTTTTACATATTGTTAATTTTTCCAATACTTTTGAAAAACGAACGAAAAATGGCAAGGGGCGGAGGCAAAAAAAAAAACACCTTAATTTTTCTAATATCCTGTGGTTAACTATCTTCTACAAGAAATTAAGACACTCACCGTTCATTGGCATTTCATCAATCTGGGTAGAATAGTATTGCTCAATGTCTCGCAGGATACGAATATCGTCATTCTTTACAAAATTGATTGCAACACCTTTGCGACCATAGCGGCCTGATCTACCAATCCTGGTGGGAGATTACAAACCAATTAACATATGAGAACCTAAATTGGCTCAGATTCAGTGCAGAATTCTTCCGTGTCCTTTACTGCCCTGGCAAAACCAACTACAGTGAAGAACTTTTGTGTCAGAGCCTGGCCAACTACTTACCATATATACTTAAAGGCAGAAGCATCTTTCATGTTAACTGACAGGATTGGTGAAAACGTGGCATCTTCCATCATTTTTATTTCAGATAATTTTACTATTCAAACATTTAACATTATGAATACATTTTAGAAAAATGATTTTAAAAAACTAAGAATTTTTTCCCTTGAAATATACGTGTATGCCTACCTGTGTATATACAATTCTCTGTTGTTGGGCAAATCATAGTTAATGATCAGGGACACCTGAGGAACATCCAGACCCCTTGCCCAAACATCTGTAGAAATTAGAACTCGGCTGTAAAAAGAAAAAGGAACAAATTTACATACTCACAAAGGTGACACAATGGATTGCACCATATCTATTCATACCAGAGATGGCACTTGCTGAATAAATACCAAGATACCAGGCTAATCTCAAACAAAAAATAGTAACTATGATGAAAGCTGACCTAGAACATTAGCTGTCATTCTAAAGTACTCTTATGCTCAAACTAGAGAAATTTAAAAATAGATGTACACAACAACCTCATGTCACTCTAAGCACCATCTAGCAAAAGCTAGATGGTTTTGAATTGTATTTTGGGGAGAACATCAGGAAACAAAAGTGCTCTTACCTTGCCCCAGATCTGAACTCTTTCATGATGGACTCTCTTTCCTTCTGAGGCATGTCACCATGCATTGATGAAACAGTGAAGTTAGCTTCTCTCATTTTCTCAGTCAGCCAATCAACCTGACCCAGGAATTAGCCACAATTAGTTTTATATTGACATGGAGTAACCTAGAAAAAGTTAACTTTCTCTATAATGCACCCTGCATTTAATTCCACCCATTTGTTAACTTGAACAGAAATTATGTAATATTATCTTGGAACTTATACTAATACTTGGCTGACATACCTTCCTCTTGGTATTACAGAAGATGACTGCTTGTGTAATAGTGAGTGTATCATACAAGTCGCATAATGTATCAAACTTCCATTCTTCTCTCTCTACCGCCACAAAGAACTGTTTGATCCCTTCAAGAGTCAACTCATCACTAAGAAAATGGAAAAATATATCCAAATTAACCTTGTTGCTTATGTAAAGCATTTTTATTTTACTCTTCGGTCAAAATGACTTCTAGGACTGTTTGCAAGAATGAATAACAATATACATTATAAATGAAGAAATTGGGAAGAAGGGGAAAAGTATATTCAGACAATTACCCTTAAGCAACAGCTCAAAATCACTGGGCTACTGGCTAAACAGAGTAGCTCTTATTTCCATTCCATTTTTTCTCATTCTCCCCTATAATTTTATATATTGGTTACTATGATAGTTATATAATATCTATGACACATTAAATTTAGGAAACAAAAACTTTAATAACTGAGTAAATATTTTTACAACAATATTTTAAATCAGAGAAGGCAGGCAATGCAGTTTTAAGCACTGAACTGTTGCTCTGGAAATAAAAAATTAAGAGCTCTGATACACAATGGCAAAGATATGCTACAAAATTTCTATTTTAGCCATAAGCTTATTGGTTACACGAGGACATAAACTAAATACAATTTATGTGGTCTTTCCTCTTCTCCACAACATTTATAAGAAAACAGAAAGCTTCTGCAGTCATACATGTCCTTCAAACGCAATAGAAATAATCATATCCATAGGTAGCGAAAGCAATTTTCAAAATTTGATCAATTTTAATGGGTCTTGACTTAACCAGTTGTGAAAATTGGACAACATAGCAAACACTGATTAATTAAATATATTTCTTCATGCTGCTGGCACAGAAATGGAAGGAGGGGAGTGACATACTTTATATCTGGAACTTTCATTTAGGGTGTATACCTGTAATACTGGGGTAACTTCTCTGATTTTTAAATTTCCTTCCTCCAAAAGCAGAGATGGGACATAATTTTGGAATTGGCATGTTTCTTCCAATTTGCCTTTATTATTAAATTATTTTAATAATAAGTTTGCAAAGTCCTGAACTCAAAAAGCTCCCAGATGGAGCTTGTTCAGGATTAAGCTACATGATCTAAATTGGTAACCCAGATCTTTTCTGTATCCCTAACCTGGCTGACTTTTATATTAATCAATTTGCAATAGAAAGAAGATCATTTAAGTAGTAAGTCACAGATCATAAAAGAAACAGAGAAATGTGTTCAGACATTTGTTCTTTGTTCTAGTTCAGATCTGAAGTATCAAATTCGAAACTTGACATATGCCCAAATCAAAGCTGGAACATAATGTTAAAATTACTAACCGTTTCACCAGAATACGAATAGGATCAGTCATAAATTTGTTTGTCATCTCCAAGATCTCATGTGGCAAAGTGGCACTGATGAGAACTACCTGTGTGGCTGGAGGAAGGTATCTATACACATCATAAATCTGTTCTTTAAAACCTGTATAAGCCAAATAACATAATAAATGATAGAATAAAATCTGGAAGACTGTTTATATTTTGCTTCTATGAAAATATGCATTACAAAAATTTCTCTAGGTAGTCCATGTCCAAGAACTATGCTTGTAATTAACACAGGCTGGAACACTAGAGGCACCTGATGTTCAACTCTATAGTGTTAGGCAATTGATCAGATATTATTTACTTGTCATAAAAAGCTACCGAAACTGGGATGCATGTTTAACTTTGTCTACTACAAAGACAGCAACTAAACTGTGTATCCTTTAAGGTTTTGTTTTCTTGTTTTATTTTTTAAAAGAGGGCTAGGAACATTTGGGATTTACATATTCTTTACCTTTATTGAGCATCTCATCAGCTTCATCCAAAACCAACATTTTGATAGCACGAGTCCTTAAACTTCTGCGACGAATCATATCTGGAAGATTTCAAATCTCTATCAACAGTCACCAAAAGTATTAAAAACAATTCCTTGTCCCACAGATGGAATATTCACTAATCCTTTGAACCATCAATCCAAAATAGTATCATTTCGGAATATTGCCTGAAAAGCTGCTGGGGCATATTATCATGCAAATGACTATGTGTTTATGAAGTAAAGTTGGAAGAATCAGCAGCACGAAGGCTACCTGGGTGGAAAATTCAAAAGTAGCAACAAAGGAAAAAACGGTGCCTGCCTCCTATGTGAACTGGGAGCTAAAGCCAGATATGGCCTTCAGGCTACTTACTAGCCACAACTGGTCTAAAATAACTAACAGTTCTCTTTCCTGATAGTTTCCAAATATAAAGGTCAAGGGAATTAAGTAATAAAACTATTTTGATTCAAATATAGAGTATAAGGTAACTGAAAACTATAATGAGTCCAAACAGAATTTTAGCCAAAGTATTAACTATAGGAATGGTATTATACATAATTATATATTCACCAAATACACGACCAGGTGTGCCAGCAACAACATGTTGTCCATAATCCAGCTTCCTGATATCTTCACCAACATTGGTCCCACCAATACATGCATGACATTGGACATTCATGTAATCACCAAGAGCAAGTAGGCCCTGTAAAAATATATTACTCAATAGGAGTTAAGAGTTCTAACACCTCCTGAAATGTAATTGAGGCAGTAGTCCTAATACAAATCATGACATCCATAATGGTATACAAACAGAATGAATAGGCAAATCCTTATATGTGAATCCGTTCTCCCCAGTGCCGATATTAAACATATTGTGCAAGATTGCCACAATGACTGTTCTCTGGCAATGTGTGTTCTCTGGTTCCCAGAGGCTGGATAACTGAATTGGACATCTAGTTATGAGGCCACTGCTGTTCCCCTGTAGCTTTATATATAATTATGGGGATTGTGTGTGTAGGTTCACTTATCTTCTGTCATGTTCTCATCATATTCTAAATAAATAATAATTTTCCCTTTGTAACTTAGTGTTTGATTCATGTCTATTATTACAATCACGTTCTTTTTTAATATGATAAATTACCACATGACATTAATTTATTGTATTTATATCTTGTTTCTTTCATCATGGAACTCAAGATAAATTCTGCTAAGCACTGCTGAGATCAAGCTATGCATGTGTTCTGAGAGTTACTCAATACCTCAGTAGAGGTAGTTCAAGGCTACAGGAATCTGGGCAAAGAATCCTGTTGATGGAATGTTAAGTGTTTATCTGGCTTTGTTAAATCCAGCACATAGTGCTGCTCACCACACTGCCAACCTGGCCATTGTATATCTGGGAGTGACCTCAAGGAACAGCATATTGAGCCTATAGGCATTCAGAATTTATATTGCTAGAGCACACTATCACTGTGCTAAATATTAATTTTAAAGGCATTTGTATACTATATCACTTATTGGAGAGACTGTGTCAATACAGACTCCTCAACCTAATGACCTCAATCTAACCACAAACCACTAAAACTTCAATTTAAAGTGCATTGAAGAGGTCTCCTTGAATGGGAACGAAACATTTGCTATCAAATCACCATGCTCAGAGAAACCAACAACATCATTACCAACCCGAGCTACTAATATTCAAAGATATTTCAAAGACTTTAATCTAATAGTACACCCTGATCCTAAACAGTCATTAGGCATTATTAAGTTGCAAATTGGAACAAAGAAAGAATTGGCCAGGGGCTTAAGTGATGTAATATTCTTTTGCAAATATTATAATCTAACATTCATTTACCTTCTGAATTTGTACTGCCAACTCTCTGGTAGGTGCCAAAATTAACGCCTGGGTTTCACGAACCTAATTGAAAAAATGAATTATAGTTATATGATATTCAATATTGTGATCACCCCCAAAAATGTATTTTAAATATCAACTGCTCCTTTTCAAAGGAAGTGTAAGTATGGTCCTAGAATACAATCCAAAGGGTAGAGGTCATTGTTCCATAAGATAATTTAATGTTTTCCACTCAAAATAATATATGCATCTTCATAAAACAAACATATTCCAAAAGTTACCTGGATGTCCAGACATTGTAATACAGAGATGGAAAATGTTGCTGTTTTGCCTGTTCCAGACTGTGATCTAGAAAGAAACAACTTAATAACTAAATTTGTAAATACACAAAAAATGATTTAATACATAAGATTAGCTTTGCATAGGTCTATTTAGGGAGAGTCATAACACCTTATATTTGTAGTGAAGCCATGTTTTCTAAGGCTGATTAACAGTTAACCATATGATGCACTGGTATTTGTAGATACTTGCAAATAAAATCTAGTTGATCTAGGCTCACCCATTTATTAACAAGAATCAAGCTTGCTATGACTTGTTTTCTATATAAATGCATAACAAAAAAGTTTTCTCATGTCATAAATGGATACCAATGAAAACTAGAATTCTGTTGTCTACAACTGATACACACATACACACAGGTAAAAATTGTTCAGATCATTTAGATGATAAACAGTTATAGATGCCTGATCACAATGAAATCACTGTAGCTCTTGAAATATAAGCCTAGGATTGAACCTAAACAACTTGATATTCAGCAAGATAAAAAATAAGCCTATTCTAATATAAGCTTATTTAATAAATCAAAACACTTTACATAGAATGTGAATTATGTTAATTATCTGTCAGATCTAACCTCTCATGAGTTACCCAAGCACACTTACCTAAGCTAATAAGTGGTTTCTGTTGGATGCATCTCTTTAAATTAATAGATATGACACAGCCAAATTTACTGAACATTTCTGTATAATTTAACTCCAGTATCTTAAGAGTTGCATAAAACCTAAAATTGAAACAATATGTTCTTCCTATAAAAGACTGAAGGAGTATACCTTGTAGACAATATTCAATGTTAGACGGAAAAAATAAACTAAAATATATTTCTACACTAAAATATATTTCTGAAGAAAAACTTGTAAAAATCTTTAACACATCAGTTCTACTCTGACAAGTGGCAAATACACTGAACAAATATTAATGAATGAAGGAAACTTAAATGCTCAACACAACTAGTATTCTTATTTTAGTTCCATTAATAAAACTGAGAAACTGTTGTCTACTTTTTAACTGGAAAAAATATAATTAAAATAAAATGATTTGATCTCTTTAAGGGATCACTGACAACTACTTAGAATTTTGTGCATGATAAAATATATTAATGGTTGTATATTATCATTAAAAGAAAAAAGAATGCAAAAAATCTGAAATACTGTGAAATAGCACTTCTACATAAACTTCTAAAAAATCAAGGGTCATGAAATTAAAAGGACTATTATTTTTTATTAAATGTGCTTAGAATTATACATTAAACTTATGTTAAATCTCTGCTTCCAAAAGACTATTTATGAGCAAGAAACATCAAGAACAATTTATTTTTTAACTATCAAAATTATATCACAAAGCATACACTTCAAATTATCCTTTTAGAATATAATTCCACTTACTGAGCAATCACGTCTCTTCCTTTAATTATCTGTTTAATTGCTCTCTGCTGGATAGCTGAAGGTTTCTCAAAACCTAGAAAAAAATTGTTTCTAAATTACAATTTAGATTTTCCCTCCACAAACTATACTATCAAAACTGACTAAAATATTATAGTAAATAAACCACAAAGAAATGCAATGAAAACTAGAATTAACATACATTTAAAATAAGCAAACAAACAGCTCCCTACCACTTGTTTTAAATAAGTTTAGTAACATTTTGGATTGAAGATATCATTAGGTAGGTAAGGCCAGAATCAAGACTAATACAATTATAAGGCTGCATTCATATATGTCTGAATAAATCTGTTACTACTCTTGAATAATAAACGACTTATCTAGTGATCCTACAGGAATGACTAAAGGACCTGATTTTTAGGTCCTCCAATTACAGCAGCAGGAATCATCTCTGCTGGTTTTCCTGTCTTTTTGCAGCTGATATTTGTTACCCATGTTAAGTGTGTGAGAATTTCTTTTTTCAAAAAAGCAAAGTATACTGCCTAGAAACTAGCCATTCCTGAACAGCTGCTTTAGGCTCTAACTGTATCCCCAATGTTTGGAGGAAGATAACTTTCTTTTTCTAGTTCATATATCAGTGCTTGACAAAATAACAATTACCCTATGTGTTATTCATGTAACATGGCAAAACTTCAACCCACTTAGGAATTTACCAAGAATTTTAATGTGTTTGCAAAAGTTAAAACTACGAATCTCATTGTATCTCGCTCATTTCAACAAATACACTTCTTTAAAACAGAAGGACAGAATCTGAAGCGGGAAAAGGCAGAGTTTCAAACATCTGCAGATTGCTGGGGGGTTATTTAGAAATGCCACTAATGGAGGTTTCCATCAAATTATCAACGAACTAGCTCGATACCCATGCTTCCCTACGAAACTATGTGGTCGGGCTTCGTTTTTGGGAAGGGAAATAAGGGGTATTAAGAAATAGTAATGATCGGATGGTCATTTCAAAAAATCCTTTCTTACTGAGCACCTAGAAGCCAAGAGGAACATACATGCCAAATTTAACATTTGTAGGCTTTACGGTTCTGGAGATTTTGTGATTACACATGAGTGTTTTTTTGCTTTTATAGAAGATAGATAGGTTAGATAGATAAATTCGATAGATTAGAGATAGGTAGATTCGATAGATAGATGGATACCAAAGAGAAGCCTACGATCCAAGTCTGACCCTGACCCTTCCTTGCTCCATTTCATAGCGACTACATTTAAGGCCCAACTACCCTGGAATGAGACGAGTGAACGGATGCTTAGGCGGCGGCGGCGGAAGCGGAAAAGCAGCTGGAAAGCAACTCCCGTCCTTTGTCGCTTTTGGTCCCCCCATTAACCGCTTTCTGAAGTTGTGCGGCCACACAACTAAACCCGTTTCCCCTTTTTCAGCCCCATCCCTCCAGCCCCCCCACCCCTTACCGTAGGCGTAGATGCCGCGCAGGAGGTCCTCCCGTAGGCCCATGGTGTCGAAAGTGGGGGTGACGTCCACCTCTTCGCTGGTCTCGAATTCCACCTTGGTCATGTCCTCCTCCTTCAGCAGTCGCTTCCGAGCAGAGCCCGTCCCACCTCCCGTAATCCCCGACATCGCTTCGCACCGACTTCTAGGCCTTGGCCCGCCAAGTAAGACCGCCCGACACCCGTCTCGACCAAGAACGTTCAACGTGCCGAAAGGCCCGCCCTACGTAATTCCTGCGACACAACTACGAGGCGGCGCATGCGCTTTTACCTCGCTTCCGACGCGCCCCCGTGACGCAACGATGGACGCTGAACGAAGCCTTACGCTCAGGGACGTACGCTCGTTTCCTTAGAGATAAGAATGCGAATAGAATAGCGAAGAGGTTCTCTTCGAGGAGGCTGTTTAGTAGTACGCTCTACTTTATTTCAACCAGAGCGAAAGCCGTCTACAGTATTGAAAGCAATTGAAAGTGCAACGTAGCTTTAGAGAGCATATGGTCAAAGAGCAGCAGCTCTAATTACTAATTTTAAAGTTTGTGCCATAATGAATTTGATATATTTTAAAGTGCCACAAGAGTCTTGTTTCCTGTACAAAGAGAGATTGTCTTTTTAATGAAAGCCTTACGCTATGTTAGCTACTGAGAAAAGTGGCTGTAAAAAATACACACGTACACAGACACTGGTTTTCTTCTACTTTTCAGAAGTTTCAGATACAGTTTTCTATATCTAATCTATCTAATCTATATCTAATCTATCTAATCTGTCTGTATCTGAAACTTCTGAAAAGTAGAAGAAAACCGGTGTAAAAAGAATTAATGGAAAGGCATTTTTTAAAATATCATACTTTTGAATCTATTAATCTCAGTATTGCACATTGAGAAACTATAGCTGAGAATATTTGCCTATTGCATGTATTAATTGCTGTAATATTGCAAATTAGAAACTGACTTTCCTTAAGAGTAAGATTCACACTTTTAACCTCTTCTTATATGACCTCTGCACCAGCAGCATTGTGCTTCGAGTTTCTTTCTGTTAAGAGTTATTTTAAATGAATGAAAGGTAATTGATCCTGGCAAATTTTACTTTTGAATAAAAACATGCGTACTGTCTGATCTTCTAGCAATAGAACGATGCATCATTTTAAAAAAAAATTATTAAAATGCAAATAAAAATTGAGCACCTATGGATATCAAAATTAATTAAAACACCTTTTAAAGCTATGAAATAAAAAGAATAAGCATCAGAAATATAAAAAATAACATATTGAATAAAATAATTACATATAGAAATTCTGCCAAAAATAATTGCTTCTGTACACATTCATCTCTGCAATTTACATGCAAGATGTGCTGAGAAATGATAACTAGGAACCGGGATCTCTTAGATTTATGATTATTTGAACCATGTTTTTTGCTTTTTTTAGACTTTAAAATCCCACCTTTATTATTTTTATGAATTGCTCAAGGTAGCAAACATATCTTTTTCTTCTATTTTCCCCACAACAATAACTTTATGAGGTGCGTTGGGTTGAGAGAGTGAGTGAGTGACTGGCCCAAAGTCACCCACCAAGCTTTCATGCCTAAGACAACCAAAACTCAGTATCCTGGTTTCTCAGTTTGTATCATACACAGAATCAGAAACTAATCATTGATAGCAACTGAACCACAAACTAGACAACTTCTTAGCATAACTATGTGCAAGTCCAGTTACTCTTAGATCACAATTTTCATCTAACATGCTGTCTGTGTAAATGTGTGTGTGTGTGTGTATGTGTGTGAAAAGCAGCATTGGGTCTATGAAATGCAAGTTCTACCCCTTTTAGACAAGTGTTATGAAATATGAAAGGAGCAGAGCTCATTGTTTGATTATGCTGTCCTTTATATCCTATCAGATGTGTGTTTGTTCTGGCCTAGCCCAACGTGGTATGTTTGAGATGTGTTGGACTTCAACTCCCATCATTTCACCTCAGCTTGTGCCATGTTCTCAACAAATTCTCATCAAGAGCCTGTTTGTTTTAGTGGTTAAGGCCCTGAAAATCTGCTGGAATACCTTGGGCCAGTCATTCTCAGCTCAACCTTTGGCTGAGGCCCTGGCGGCTGCCTGGCAACAGGCTGTCGCTGAGGCCCTCGACCGAGTTGTCCCCTT
>AZIM01000603.1:55858-68848 GCA_000516915.1 Ophiophagus hannah
GAGATCACCTATAAGTCTGGAAAGTTTGGGACTTTCCAACCCAACAGATAGAGGATGAGATCATGCAGTAACAAAAGAGGCCCCCATAGCTAAAGCTGCAGTCTGCTGCTAGCATCTAGCACCATCCATAGGATCTCAGTGGCTACTACAGTTATATATTTACAGTAAACCAAACTAGAATTTTGTTTGGTTATCTAAGATTTAATTTACTGTATACTATGCCAGGAATGGGTGCTTTGTGGCTCTGAAGGGTTTTTTGCTCTGCAGCCCTCAATTGCCCTCTTGAACATGATTGCCAAAAATGATGGTACTAAAGTTGTAGTGTGTGCCCTAAAATAAACAGTTTTTATTCCCCCAACCCTGAAAGAAAAAAGAGAAATTTCTCTGCCAGTCAGCCTATCTTGTTAAAATTCAGCCCACAGAAAAAAGATGACAGCATGGCTTCATGTTATTGTATCACTGAGTTTACAGCTTGATTCACTCCTGTTGATATATTTACCTTTGGTTCAAGCAATATTGTTACCATTTCCCCCATGATAAAGTATATTACAGGGAGTTGAATATATGTTGTTTTCATTATCTTCTACCTTGTTTTGTTGGATTCAATGAAATGTGTGATATCAACATGTCTACAAACTTGAAAGGATTCAGTCACCCTATCTGAAGACTCTGCAACAGATGATGGTTCAAACCATTGAAAACTTGCCTAAACTAATATTTCTCATCATTAAACCACTTGTATTTAAAAGAACATAGATCATGGTTGTCCAATCTTTTGGCTTGCCTGAAGATGAGTTAAATGAAGAGGAGTTGTCTTAGGATAAATATAAAATACTGTATATAATAGTCTTAATGTATAGAAATAATAAACTTCCTTTATTTTTTATTATCTTGTGGAGTTGCATTATTAGTGTCAGGATTCCAGCAGTTACCCCAATTAATTAGATGTCTAGGGCCACATGTAATCCATGTGCTGTGGGTTGAACACACCTGACTTAGATGAAACCCATGGCTACTTGTTTTGTGGTTGCTGAATTTCTCTCTTCTTTGTGGAGGTTTTTAAGTACAATTCTGGAGTTAACAGTTCTAGTGTTATCCCATTTGTGTAAGAATGATTTATAAACAAATACGAATAAGTCCTGAAGTTGCAGTTCATCCCACCACATACATCTTTTCTGTGCATTTCACTGTTGTTTTCTGGCTGCTTATAGGAACTACATGACGAGAATGATGAGCTGCAGATGGAGGTGGAAAAACTGAGGTCCCTGCTGCATGCAAACAAGCCTAACCTACCATGCTGCAAAAGGAAGACCAACAACACTGGAGAAAGGTTCTTGCCTGGAAATGAAAAAGCTAGCATTATAGGTGAGTAATGCAAATCAGGCATGGTTCTTCAGAACAGCTTTCTGCATCCTGCTGAAATCTGGATGTATTGCATGCCTACTCCCAGAATTGCCCACATAGAGGAATTCTAGAAGATGATTCAACACATCTGGACTTCATCAGGATGGGAAAGACTCTTCATGCAAGAAGATATTCAGGGCCTTTCAGCATGGTGAGAGGGGCTTTAATGTTTTCTATTCCATGTCAGTTTCCCCCCACTTCAAGTTAGGGAAAGCAGCTGAATGCAGACACTGCTGTGTTACTGCTGTTGCTTAATTCAGTGTTAAAGCAAAATATGCATTTATTTTACTATTTATTGCGTCCAATCTTGATTTGCTCTACAGCTAGAAGATGAAGGCTATAGTTTTTTACTACCTTAAATCATTGAATATGTTTCTTTTAAGACAACATTGAAAAGGATGATCATTTTCTTGGATATCAGCACTTGCCAACCACAGGCCAAAATATAAAAGGATGAATAATCATATATATTGTCTAAAAACCTCCCAAGCACCATAGAATTTAAATAACCCTAATCTAATCCTATCCATTCCTTTATAAGTAAGATACCAGTATCAAAAATATGATTTATAATTTTTTCTTGATTCTTCCAATCTGGGACCCTATGGTATTTGCAAACAACTTTTTTAGGGCTGTGGTTATTTTTTATCCTAGATATTTTCTTTTGTAATATAACTTCCATGATTTAACCCACTACTCTTGTAGCTAGGGGTTAATCAGTAATAGTTTTCTTGTCTCCATGTTTTTCTAATACATTTACTCACAGATGACACTTTCATAACATCTGATCCCTATTCAGTAAGTATAGAAACAGAACTTCTGGTGGAAGACTTAAAAGAACAGAATCGAACTATAAAAACACAGCTAGAAACTAAGGTAAGTAGGAAGACTCAATACTTAATATCCAATCTACAAGTACAGAACTTATAATCAGCAGAACTCAATTTTTTTGCATGTAATAACTCCACAGAGTAGTTTCAATAGAGGCACTGTTGAGTTATCCATAGCCTTCTAAGTTTTGTTGGTAGAATGGCAATCACCATTTCTCCAATCTAAGTAAAGATTTATATACACTTCTTTAAGCTAATGGTTCACTTTAGCATTTTGAAATCACTCTAATAAATGCTGTATTATAGAAGCCATGCTATAAAAGGACTTCTGAGTGTAATTTTATAATGGAGAGCAGGCATGGTCTAAATCAGGACTGTCAAACTCACAGCCCGCATGCATCATGCGCTGGCCACACCCACATCGTTTAGCAAAGGGGAAAAAAGTCCCGATACATCACATGATGCCCCCGTGACGATGAGTTTGACAACCCTGGTTTAAACAAATTGATAACACATTTTAAATTAATTCATGCAAACCATGCAAACTCTAGAAAAACAAGATACACTTTTTTTTAACATAGCTATTGTTTTGTATAGAAATTCCATGCACTGGAAATGTCAAATTTCTTGGGTGAGGAAATCATTTAAATTTTAAATAAATATGTTGAAATTGTTTCTGATTTTTTTTAAATGTACTGTTCCAGGTCAATTACTATGAACGGGAAATAGAACTAATAAAAAATAATTTTGAGAAAGAAAGGAAGGATATTGAGCAAAGTTTCAAGATCAAGATTAGTGAATTGGAAGAACAAAAGAATGACCTGGAAGAACTGAATGAGAAATGCCAGGAAGTGATTGATGGTTTGAAAAGCCAGGATCAGAAGCTAGATCCTTTCCAAGAAATGAAGAGATTTGAGAAGGAGAGGGCAAAAATGGAGCAGTGCTATGCTAAAGAAATATCAAACTTAGGTCAGAGGCTGGCCCAGGAAAGGGAAAGATTGGAAGATGACTTGAAGATGAAGCATGAAATGGAGATACATTTTATGAGGTTTGGAAGCATATTCTTAGGATTCTAAATATGGGTACTTGCCAGTACCAATAGTAGTTCTTTATGCATATGTAGGAAAAAATCTGCTATGTTAATATATGAAGGTGAATATTTAAAAGGAAAATAAAAGGTAAAAACTGCTTCAACTCAAGCATAATTTCTGGTGTTTGAGGACTCATTGATTTAGTTTTCTTGGCAATAATAAACAAGTAGCTTTGTTACTGTTTCTTTTAGAATGTTTTTCAGTTTCTCAGACTAGCCTATAGCCTCGACATTCTTTGATACCCTCCTGGTTGCATAACCAGGCATAACCCTGCTTGGCTTCAAAGCCTAGCCAAGATCAAACAGGTGCTACCATTTGCTGATACAGCATAGGAAGACAGCAATAAAAAGCCATAGCAACATCTTTCTTTAGTAATAAGATAACTTTGTATAACTACATATAGACACTTTTCTTTTCATCATATATCAAAATGATGGGGCTATTTTTGTGAAATGTGATCATATGAACTAGAAAGTTGTTAGTTGGTATTTCTTTGAGTTATTCTTTATATGCAACCTAATTAGCTTGAATATTTTCAAAAATAACAAACATCAGTTCACAGAAATTGTCTTTTATTTGTTTATATGCATTTGTGTGCTGCCTTTTTAGGTGGCTCCTAAAATGATGCATATAGTGACTACCTTGGCTTATAATTAATTCTATAAATCACTTAGAGGTTTTTTTAAGCCTGCCAATTGAAGTATTCCTTTCTCATTAGTATCTGCTAGAACCATTCAGTCAGGTTGGCTGAGAATTTTGGGAATTATAATGCTACCAGATCTACACCCTATCAGCTAAGGGAGGTTTATTTGAGCAAACAAGTCTGTATGGTAACTTTGGTGTTCCTCATTTCACATGACTAAATTTGTTATTTTCAGTTTCTGGGACTATGGAAAATGAATATATGTGTCAGGTCCTGATGCTTTTGACAAACCAAGTGGGACTGAACTGAGGTGTCAGTAATCATTAAAACAAAACTGAGATGGTTAAAGATTGTACAATTCCCTGAGATTAGATAGTTTCTACAAATAATCTTGGAGAAACCATATTCTCTCAAAGTCTAAAGAAAGATCCACAACTGTTTACTGCTTTATATATTCTTGCTTAAAAGAATACTGGATATATGTAGCTCAGGGTTTGATCTTTGGTGTTCTCTAAGCATGGCTGTTATCCGAATAGGTGATATTAGTAGTGCATGAGAAAGTGAGTTTGTTGGTAGTGAATTCCAGAATTTATTTACACATTGTAGAAAAAAATCATTTTGTCCAACGATCAGGAAGAAATAATATCCCACTCAAGGAACCACTAAGGAAAAAAAAATACAGCCCAAAGAAAACTGGCAAATTAAGACACTTATGTAAAGAATAAGCAGACTTCACTTTCTCTTGCACTGGTGATGTCACCTGTAGAAACTTCTACAGAAAAAAAGTCCAGCTCAGAAAATACCAAGATCCCAGTAATTTTTCTTTATTTGGATGAATTGGAATATATCTAGAACTGCCATGTTAGGGAAAGCTATTTTGGGGATTATTAGCAAGGACAAGAGATTTTGGTGGACATTAGCATTAGTAATGTAATGTTATGTCACCTTGCCACACAGATATTGATACTGTTTTAACAGAGTGCTTCTTAATGCTTGTGGCATTTTTAGCATTTAACCTTTAAGACACAAAATCTGTACATAACATCTCATTATCATATTTGGTTTGGCAATGTACTTTATTGTAAAAGGTGTTTGGATAAATAGTTTTATCCAAAAATACATTATTTAAAACAATTGTGATTTAGTAAAATTACTCTTATCCATAACTTCAAGAAAGAGATTATAACTTTCCTTTTGGTAGATTTTTAGCTACTTGAAAATTATTTTCTATTTTCTATTTTTTTCTATTTATTTTTAGTCCATTTTCCAACAAAAATGGTGTCTAACTTACCACAAGAGTTTCTTTTGTAGCCTGAACAAATTCAATTTCACTTTTTCTTTTTTGCTATGCAGAATGGAACTACACAGGGTTTCAGAAGACAATATCCTCTTAAAAAATAAACTTGGAAAATGTCAGCAAGAAATAGAGGAAATTGGTGACACAAACCAAAAGCACAGGTAATTATTTTTCTTTTCATTTGTATATTAAATTCTGCACATGATTTTTTTTTAATTCACATTTATATAGGGTAGCTTACAATCTCTGGAGCACCATCCAATGTGTTCGGCAATAGCCTTCATTCCATTGTACATGCCTGCTTTATTACCAAGCGGTATTCTTNTGCAGGCAGCTTGAACTAAGTGCCAGGCAGCTTGAACTAAGTGCTAGGTGTTTAACAGCCTGCACCACCAAGTTAATGCCTTAACTTAGGAGGAGAAACATGCAAGGGAAGGAGAGAAATTAAAATTTGAAAAATGCTATGATCTCTGAGGTCGCAAAGAGACACACACAGCTTAGCTACTGAACCATAACACAAAGAAATGTCATTTGGCTATGCTAGTCCTAATCTGGTGCAGTTTCTAGGTTCCTAGATTTGAACTCCAGGAAACAAGTTCAGAAAATACTTTGTTTCTTACTATGACAATGCTGGAAATATACTTTATGTATAATATTCTTTTGCAAGTGGGGGTGCTCAGTTAATACTGGAAAAATAGAAATCTGAATTGTATAGCAATTGTTAGCCTAGGTTTCATAGAAGCACAGGGTTTCAACATGCAACTCAAAGATTGACTCAAGAGAGATAGGTGGGTAGAGCAGCAGCTGCTTACCTTTAATCTCATTTTCCATGAATATTCATCCTATACAAATGCCCATTTTTAGATAGAAATCTTAGGGTACTTGAGGATACTGCCAGCTCCCTCAAAATTAGACATGATTCAGTTATACCTGTCTTGAGCCAGTTCACTGTTATAAACAAGAACTATAGAGCTACAGTAGATCCGTGAAAGACCATTAGAATTTCTAGAGTGATTCCAAATCTCATATTGATGCACAAAATATGCTTCAGTTAATTTTTTTTTCAGAAAGCACATTGATGAATTGAAAATGGAAAGAGAGAAGATGATGTATGAAATAAAAGAATTAAATGACTTGGTAAGTAGTTAGAGTACCACTTGATCTGCCTTCTCACAGAGCCTGAATTTGAAACAGTGCAGTACTAGAAAGCTCAAAACAGAGCCAAGAAGTTATAAATTTCAGTCAAAAACAGGCAGACGGGGCAGGGGGACATTTTAGAAGGACAGTACTATTATATATTTTGCATGATTTATCTATGGCACTTTTTTTTTAAAAAAAGGATTCAGTTAGCAGGTGATGAGAAAGATCTCTACCTGAAATCATGAAGAACTTCTACCAGTTATTGAAATATGGAAATTGGCTAATGTCCTCAAATGGGAGTCTTAGTAATTGTCCAGGAATTTAAACAAAAGCTTTTCCCAGACATATCTGGACATTATCAGGGATTGAACCAGGGACCTTTTACATGCAATATATATAGGTCTTCCCAAGGGTTGATAGTACTGGACTTTATGAAAAAAATAACTTGTGTGCATATAAGGTTCATTACTGAGTTCCTAGATAAATTTCAGCAGTTATTTTTCCTGCATCTTAAATCAGGTGATAATTATCCAGACACAAATTAACAAGAATTAGGCAACTTTAGAAAGTGGTTGGATAATCTGAGTATCAGTACTTCTAATCTTATCCGTGTAAATCAACGCTACCAAGGTTTAGTTGAGAAACATTGGCTGGATTTGCACATTGTATTAAGCCATAAAGTGTTTGAGGTTGATTTAGTTTATTGAATAACCCATGATTAAATGATCAATGGATTCTATATCAATACAGTCAACTTGTTGCCCAGTAAAGCTGTCTGATGAACTCTGTTTGAATTTCTAGTGCTAAAATGATCACTGTATACTTTCAAAAGTTAATTATTAAAAATATTCACATCTACAAAAGCTTTTCAGAATTCAGAACTATACATTTTTCTTTAATACTTTGTATATAGGTTTACATTATTGCCCTGCCACCAAAAATTCAGTTAATGTATTTAAAAAAAAAACAATCCGTCCTTTAGTTCTAGAAGAGTTTTCCTCTTTCCTCCCTTCCTTTCTCTGAGAAAGGTAGCAATATAACACGTTTGTTTCAAGACATTCCCTGTTTATCTATAACTTGAATCTAGGAAATCCCTATTTGATCCTTTGGATAATTTATAATCTTTTTTTGTGCATGCACAAATGTGATTGTGATGAATGTCACAACATTGAATGCCTGAAGTCTTGTTTCAGAACAAATGCTACGAAGAGGAAATCTTACAGCTGAACACCAGGACTGCTCAGCTAAGTCATGAATACATTGAATTAAGCAGCAAGAATAAAGCCAGTCAGAAAACAATCAAGATACTGAATCAGAGATTTTTTGAATTGGAGAACCAAAAAGAACAAGAAACTATGGTAGCCAAGCAATTTCGGGAGGCCTCAGCTGAGATGAAAAAGGAGCATTTTCAACAGCAGTTGACATGGCAGGGCGAAAAGGACTTGCTAGATCAAGAGCTGAAATCGCTGAAGGAAAAGGTAAGGCTGATCTAGGAGAGTTGTCACTGCATTGTAAGTATGTGTGACGCTTCATAATGTTGTACTAGTGATGGACAATCTGCGGCCTCTTGGCTGCAGGCAAACATTCAGTCTTCCTTTTGCAGCTGTTTTAGTTCCCCTGGTCATGATTTCTAAAAATTGATTGTACAGATACTATTTTGCAGTGGAGGGCAGATGAAAACTAGTGTAAGTTCTACAATAGCCACATTACAGCTGAGAATCCTAAATTCCCATCTCTGTGTGATGTGGCCCTACCTACTTTGCCCCAAGTGTTAAATGTCACCTGTGACATCAAACAACTGCTTGGCTCTGCTTTAGTTTTTCATGTAGAAAAATCTGTGTTATGTTGGCCAAATCAAGGCAGCATTTAGATAATATATCTGTTATGGAATCATGAATTAAGACTATTTTGTCTGTTTTGACTTTTAGCTTTGCTTTTTAATATGGTGTACGATTATGATACTTTAGTTAATTGAGGTACAACATTTGCTACCAAAGATAAAGTAAATAATAATACAGGCAGTCCTCAATTTATAACCACTCATTCAGCAACTGATTGACGTTACAACAGCAACAAAGGAATGGTGATCACCTTGGATTTCTGGCTACCCAAACACCCTTGTAGTCACATGATTGTAATATGGGTGTTTGGGAAACCTGTACACACGTATGACTGGTTGCCAAGTGCCCCACAATCACATGGTCACCATTTCAAGAAAGTCAGTAAGAAAATTGGCAGGGAAGATGGGAGATCACTGGGGTAAATCTTCCCCACCAACACACACTACCCAGCCCCTCTGCACTCACACTGCACTGCCTATTCATGCAATTCTCTGCACCCTCCTTCACCTGCATCTCACACTCCTCATGCACCCTCCTCGCTCCATACAGAACCTCTTGTGCACCTCACATACCCTCTCTCACCCATGTGGCCCCTCTTGCATATACTCTTGCATCCCGTGCATTCATCTTGACCTGTGTCTCTCATGGATGCCAGCACACACCCCTCTATGTGAAGCTAACTTGTGCACATCATGTCATGCTCTCATGCAGTCCTGCGTATCCTCTTTGACATGGGAGGCATCCTTGCACACACCTTGGGTCCAATGCAGAGATTCTCCCACCTGCTCATCTACCCTCCAGCATCACGCCTCTTATACATCATCTCCAAACTTCCCCCAAACCCACACTGATCCCCTTGTTCCCCAACAGCAACCAGTTACCTGCCTTGGTCCTTCCAATTTCCTCCTGGCTTCCCCAGATTGTGGCAAATCGGCAGTTGCCTAACAACTGTGGGATTCAGTTAACAATAGCAACTGGGATTGATATGATTGCTGTTGTTAAGTAATGGAGTTGTGCTTTACAACTGTGTCACTTAGTGTCAGAAATTCGAGTTTCAATTCTCATTGTAAGTTGAGGACTATCTGTACACTAAAAGAATACAGTAAATAATGTTAGGCAAAAAGCCTAATTAAAATACAAATCTTAGAATCCAAATTTGGGTATAGCAATATTCCATGTATTGGACTGTATAATCTAGAAATTGTTTAAGAATAAATTATACATTAAGAATATAATTTATAATTTATAAGAATAAATTATACGTTAAATTTAATTTTAGATAGAAAGTTAATTTTAAAAATTAGCATTTATTTTACATATTGAGTGGAATTGACTGTTAGAATGAATTTTGGCATGCAAATTTCTTGAATGATTGCTAGATTTTTCTTCTTTGCTAATGTTAGTGTGCTGGCCTGTCTTTTTCTCTTGCAATGTAGTTGTTAGAAGCTAACACCAGATTAAGCCAAGCTGAGTCTCAGCATACACATGAACTGCAACAGCTGAAGACCCAGATGGACAATACAGTATCTAAGGACCATTTTGTTGAGCTTGAAACCAGATTGGCAGAAGAACAGAAAACAGTCAGAAAATTACAAGGAGATCTAAACTTACAGGCAGAACAAATGAAATGGCAACTGGCTATTTATCAGGTAAGAAGGACATTTATTTTAGCCCTCCTTTAGGTTCCTACCAAGAATGCAGTTGCTGGTATGATGAATAGAAATAAGCTGCTTGACTTGTTCTACCATGGTTTGTTGAATAAGTCATAGTGGGCCTTTTAACACATCTCTAAGGCTTAAACCAAAAGTTAACTTTACCCGCTCGCTTTCCAATTTGATGCTTAATTAATAGCTATGTATTTTCTTTATTAATTTTTCATCCGCTCCAGTTAATACCTGGTCCAATTCTGTTAATTCTTTATTAAAACCATACATTTTAGCATCTTTCTCATATCGAGANNNTATCTGCACTTGTGGCCACCATGCTATATCCATCCNTTGACTACTCAGTTCTTGCTTAGTTTTTAATTCTCCCTTTTCATTCAAAATATCTTTTTATCTTATAATTTTTTCCATATTGATAACATTAGGATGTATCAATGCTTCCATTGTAGAAAGCCAGACTGATATTTTCAGATAATGTTGTTCTTTAATTTTTATCCATACTGATAACAGTGTATTTCTAATATAGTGTTTTTGAAAATAGCTACTGTATGTATCATATTCTTCCCATACCATAAGAAAACATGCCAACCTAATGGAAGGTCTTGTCCCTCTAAAGTTAATAGTCTTTTATGCCTCAGATTAATCCATTCTTTCACCCATGTAAGTACTGAGGCCTGGTAATACAATTATCAACTCATAAAGCATTCCCAATCTGGCAACCCAAAGCCCTCTCTTTTTTGGAATCTTGCAATATTTTCAGGCTTATTCTGGCTTACATGTTACATATAATAAAACAAATAAATTAAAACAAAAAACAAAGGTTACAACTACAGTGGCTAGATTCATGCAATACACTAAGCTAAAACTAAACCAGAAGCAATGTGTCCTAAAGGTGCTTTTTTCAAGAGGCAACTGGATTTTCCTGCTTTTCTTTAAAGACGTTTCACTTCTCACACAGATCAATATTTACATTTTGATTCTCACCACCCACTGGAGCACAAAATGGGAGTTACCAGAATCCTACACCACCAAGCTGAAGGCCTGCCTAGCAGCAAAGATGAGAAAGGAAAAGAACTAAAACACATCAAGGAAGCCCTCAGTGGTTATCCCAAGTGGGCCTTCATCAAATTCCCAAAAAGACCCAGCAGTAACTCCTCCATAACAGTAAAAGAAGAGAAAAATAAACGAAGCAATGTTGTTATGCCATACGTTGCAAGAATATTTGAAAAGCTCAGGAGACCTTCAGCCAACACAACATATGTGCACACTTTAAAATCAAGAATACACTAAGGCAGAAGATTGTCCACCCCAAGGATAAAACACCCAGACACAAACTGAGCAATGTGTTATATGCAGTACAGTGCAGTGAGACATGTGTAGATCTGTACATTCGGGAAACAAAACCACTTCATAAACACAGGGCACAACACAGGAGAACCGACCCATCAGGACAAGATCCATCAGTCCATCTGCATTTAAAAGACAAAGGCTACACTTTTAAAGACAGCATAATCCACATTTTGGACAGAGGACCGCTGGTTTCAAAGAAGGTTCAAAGATGCCATCTATGTCAAAATTGAATAGCCCCGCCCCTCAAAACGAGGGGAAGGGATACGACATCATCATTTCCACATAGTCTTTTCAGCAGTTCCAAGAAGGCCCCACACCCAGTTACACTACTCAGGTGAACATGAGGACATAGATAAACTCCAAGTGGCCTCAACAACTCTCTAAAAATAATGCAAATGACCAGCTGTCTGCAAGGAATATAAATCCTTCCATTCCCCACCATCCAGTCAGAGCTGAAGAAGCTTTCTGGATAAGAAGTGAAATGTTTTCAAAGAAAAACAAGGAAGTCTAGTTGTTTCTTGAAAAAAGCGCCTTTGGGACAACAATGACTGGATGACTGAGAATCTCCACACAGAAGCAATGTGGTTTCGCTCATCCTGAGAGAAGCCTCAGGCTGGTACATTCTCCTTTTCCTCTCATCAGGAGAAAAATCTACAAATCAAACTCAGTAGCTGCTTTTTTTACCAAGATTTTAAATTATGGTTTAATGTGCTAGGCAATTGCTTAATAGTAAAGACCAAAAAAAACTAATGAAAACAGATTGTAGGTACTAAAGCTTGGTTATACAAGGAAACTCAGAGTAACAAATGTTGTGGTTAATGTTTCCTATCAAAAATCACTCATAAATATTTATAATGCAATATAGTACAGAGAGGTTTGTGATTACCTTCACTACTAAATTTACAAGAATGCTGAATAGCTTAGGCTATTTCTTCTGAAATATATAAAGAATCTTATTAGCAACTTAGCAATCAACAATTGTTCTTGGGCCATTCCTTGAACTTTCACTTATGATTAAAATTGGGTTGGGATATACAATACATGCTGCTCAGAATTTATGCTCTTCTTTCTGCAGGAAGAATATGAAAACGCACATAAATTAATGGAGGAGAAGTTGGGGGAAGTAGAGATGAATTTGAAGAATACACAAATGTTGCTTCAGGAAAAAATGTCCCAAATTAAGGAACAAGTGAGTGCAAGGGTGGATTTGTTGCTTTCTATAAAGGGAGCAGAAATAGAAATGGAAAAAGTGTTGTCTATTGCTTGCAATTTTAAAACAGACAGCTATACAAACAAAAGTTTTCTGGAATGTGTTACAATATATACACATGATTAAATGACCCTAAAGTATTTGCCTTCCCTCAATCAACAGAACACAGACTTCTAACCATTCACTCTACATACTCATATGCACAAGTTCCAAATTAAAGAACAGAGCGTGAAGAATTTATTTCATTACATATCCCAAACATTACTTCCTTTTAATATATTTCAACTTTTTCTTTGTACTGCCGGTCATTATCTGAGCAATACAGGTAGTCTTTGAGATATGACCACAACTAGCAAATTTATGTTGCTAAGTGAAACATTTAAGTGAATTTGCCCCATTTTATGACTTTTCTTGCCACAGTTGTTAAGTGAATCATTGCATTTGTAAAGTTAGTCACATGGTTGTTGAGTGAATCTGGATTCCCCATTGGCTTTGCTTGTCAGGTCGCAAAAGGGGATCA
>AZIM01000603.1:96039-106062 GCA_000516915.1 Ophiophagus hannah
ATGCCCTAGTTAGCAATTCAATATTTCCAAAGGAGAAGCTTTGTAAGATTAGATTTACGACTCTTAATGCCTTTTAGGCAATACTGTTGCAGTGAGCTCTGGTGCTTAGGTCATTTGATATGAGTACTCCAAGGTCCTTGGAGTGAGGTCAATGAGGTCAAATCTGCCTAGCTTGTATTTGGTGTACTGATTTTTTTTACCAATGTGCTTTAAATAAGTAAATAAATCATTATTTAGACTATCATACATAGACTTGTTTTCTTTGTAAGAAGGTAGTTCATCCTTTTAGCAGGGAGCATCCTCTCTTGATAAACCCCCTGCACTGGGGCCAGGTAACAAGCAAGCTATGAAGTGGAGTGCTTTCCCTACCATCCTTCAGAAACAGGAATACCATCCTCGGTACTTGATTATCATTTCCCAGAATCCTGCTGCCAAATTGAGGCAAAAAAAGCTGCCATGTTCTCCACAGAGCTCTTTTCCCAGGAAAAGCTCTTTGCCAGGGCACAGCAAAGCTTAAGAAACCCTGTCATATAGATTACTGTGGCACAAGGATATTACAATAGTGAGATTGAAACTTAACTATTGTAGATTCTAGTTTAGGATGCTCACCAAAGCATTAACAATTGGGCTAATAAAGTGTTCCTTTCTTAAAAGTTCTACAAGAATTCTGAAAGTTAATAACAGTTTACTGAGGATCAATTCAACACTAATAACACCTTTTCACATTAAATTTGTAGCCAAAGAAGAAAGTAATTACTTCCAAATGAGAAAAAAAGGATGTTATTTTTCTTACTTATTGCAGAAGGAATTTAATTATAAAGTAGTTGCACTATTGCACTGCAAACTGCACATCAAAGGAACAGGGGCAATAATATTGGTGGAAAGTCCCTGAGGGCAGTCTGAGTATTCAGATATTACCTTTTATTTCATTCATTTGTTTATTATCATATTTTTAACATTTTGTATGACATCTGCCCTCTTTAGTTATATGAGTTTTATCATACTCATTTTCAGCATTATTAATCATAGTAATGGTAAGAGAAAACATACAGTATATTATTAGATATGTTATTTGGATAAGAGATCCTTCTATTTTTGTTACATTATTCCAATCTGTTGAAAAAAACTTTTGAGAAAATTAATTCTAGGGATTTTTAAACATTAAGTTGAGGGAATCGCTGTAAATGTTTTGTTGATATTAATTATTGTCCTTCTCCTCTGTCCCTTCCTTTGGGAATTAGTCAAAATGCAATTTTTTATATTTCCTAAGTGCAGGGACAGGACTTCTGCATGTTACTTTATAAAGCAGAATGTCAAGTGTTGGCAATATATAAATGATAATAATGTAGCAATTTATAAATCTTCTCAAAAATATGCAGGGGGAAAATACATCCATATTATTGTCAAAAAAATCTACATAAAGAGTTTATGCATTGGTCTTGATCTGGAGGAGACTACCTTTATTAAAAACAGGAAGCTATTACTGTGATTATGTAATAATTGAGACTATAGCCACAAATAAATGGCCTACATTTTGGTAGTGTTTATTATCCACCATGGTTATCTTAATTAAACCTATAGCAAAATGTGTTCACAAGAATTCACAAGATTTTGTCAGTAAAATGAACTTACATTTCCTCTCCTACCCTTTTTTTCAGGAGACATGGAATGTGGGTTCGATTGCGGAAAGTAGTGATCTGGTTGTTGGGAATATACATAGCAATTCCATTTCTAGTTAAAATTTGTCCAGCTATTCAGGCAAAGCTTGTCTTCCTAAATTTTGGTAAGAATAATGCTTCATTTAATATTTATTTTATCTTGACTGCTAATACTTTAATTCAAGATTAATAAGTGTTTGTACCTTGTCAGCCTATCCTTTCTTTAAAGACTGGTTTCTATTTAGTTACTTAAAAGTCAATGTCAGTACCTCACAAGAATCTTGGAAACTGCTGCCATCAAGCTGCCTTGGCTACAATAGTACATTGATACAGATAACTTAATTTGAAGTTGGATTTGACTTTTTTCAATTGTTCCTTCATATATTAAATCTTGTGTCACAATGTTCAGTCAGTTCAGATTTAAAGCATGTGATGAGTGAGATCTCAGTTTCTTGGTATCTGATTATATTTCATTATTTCTTTGTGAAGTGCTGATGAAGGAGAGGCTTGATACTGCTGCTTGCAATTTTGTTACTGTTGGCATCTGCAGACAATGTTCTAATACCAGACAGTGAACAAGCAATTGTTTCCTTTCAGCACTCCTCAAAAATATCATCCTTGCTGTGCTTGATATGACTGTATTCTAATTAACATGTTTGCATATTATGTAGAATTTGCTGCTGACCTTGCAAATGTTTTACAAAGATGGGATAGAAAACCAATGAGCTGAAACTGCCCTACAAATTTAATTCTAGGATTTCCTAAATTAGTTTTAAAGATACAATCTATAATTGACTCTTGGAACTAGGACAAACAGTAACTGTATTGATAGTTAACAATTATGATTTAATAAGTATGTTTTGGAATATGGCAGCAGAAGTTGGAAAACAAATTACAAACCAAAGAAGGGTAACTTCTAATCTTTTCCCAGATGAATAGCCAGAAAAAACAGCAAAGAGTGTAATTGTACCTTAAAGGTACACACATTTAATCTAGCCTAATATATTCATTGGAGGCTTTTAACATTAACTGAGAATATACTGTACAAACTCACATTTGGGAGCATATTTGGGAATAATGAACAATGATGTCAGAGGGAAATGACATATTAAAAATACAATTCGTTTCTTTCTGGCTTCTCTATTTACTGTTCATGCGTTTCCTCCCAAATGGCAGTGTATATTTACATACCTCTGATGAAATTGCAATTCATGCAGACCTAAGCCATTATAAATTTGTGAGTCTTTAAGGTGCCAGAAGAGTTTTTAATTTTTTTCCTGTATCTCTGACTAATGGAAATAATTTTAAAGACTCCTCCCCTCCTTGTTGACATTTAAACATGTCTAGTAATTTATACCAAATTTAATTATGCATTGGGGTGCATATTTCATAAGTATTATTGTGCAAGCTTATGATTGTTGGTTTTAATTACAGAAGTTGATTATTTCAGTCATCAGATAAATAAAATGTAAAAGGAATGTTATCCTTCTATTTCAGTAAGAGTGCCCTATTTCATTGATTTGAAAAGACCCCAGGACCAAGGGTTAAACCATACCTGTAACTTCTATCTGCAGCCAGAGGAAGATGTAACTATTGGAGCTTGGTAAGGAATACTTTATTCTTCTCATTATATATTGGTGTCCTTTTATAATTAGAACAAAAGCTTTGCTTTTTTTGTAAATTTAGAAAAAAAATCAACCAATGCGATGTACGTTGCAACTGTGTGCAGTATTATGCTGAAGGTTATGCTTTAGACCAGTGGTCACCAACTGGTGGTCCATGGACCACTGGTGGTTCGCAAGAAAATTTTGGTGGTCTACAGAAAATTTATTTGCATTTTTAATAGTGCACTAAATCAGGGGTGCTCAAACTACGGCCCCTGAGCTAGATACATGCAATGAACGTTCGTGTTGCTGCAGAGGGTCTCAACACAACTCGCGTAAAGCGCATGATCACCAAACCGGTTGTTACACCAGTGGAATCCCACCTCGAACCAGCCTAATTTTTCATCGTTTCCTTTCATCTGTTTGGATTCATATTTATTATTTTTCTTGTCTTCACCTCCTTATTGTTTTACCTTTTTTCTTCTAAAGCAGTTTTATTCTTCTGTAGTTACTTCATTTTTTTCAGTTATACTGGTGTCTAATTTGGATAAATAGTTTTGCTTTTCCGATAGTATTTTTTTTAATTGTTATGTTTGAGGGATTCAGTCTGACTTTTTCACTAAATACCTGTCATAATTTCATACTGCTCAGAGCAATAAGTCAAAAGACAGTTAAACAATAGGAGAACAACCAGTTTGTTTAAACATATGACTACAAAATACAAACAATAAAATAAAAGTTAATGATGTGATAAAAAATATCCAAACCTTTGCCATAATTAATTAATCTTGTTCTAACAATAAAGCTACAATTGTGATGAGCAATGGGCTGAGACTTTACAATTTAAAGGAAAAGTAGGATTGTTATTATATCTAATTTTTACATCTCTTGAACAATATAGTCTAAAAGAACAATGATAGGCAAGTGTACACTGATGCTCCACTTTATATATAAGTAAATAAAATGCTCAGGGGCCCTCATATGAGGAAATTGTATTGGCCTTTTTATCTTAGAAAAAAGATAAGTAAGAAGATGGAATGACATGATAAAGGTATATGAAATCATTTTTTGTGCATAGGGAGAAAATGTATTTACCTTTCTTAACAGGCTAGATCAGGACCCTTCATTTAAGATTAAAAATATGAAATTGAGAATTTTTTTAAAAAGTACCTTTTCTCCCATAGTTGAATTAGCAACTGAAATTGGTAATTCAAGATCTGAGGAGTTTCAAAGGGAGATTAAAAAATACGAATGCTCAGGTTTTATTTAATTAATTCCAATTTTTGTGGTAATATGTTCCTCAGGACCAGCTGTTGGGAAGTATTTTGCTGTGACCTTTCACCTAATTTACATTGTTTTTATGCACTTAAAAAGATTTTTGAAAGTCTAAGCATTATGTAGAACTGAGTAGCAACTCATAATGCTAATTCAGCATTCTACTGGTAGAAATAAAGTGTGTTCCAAAACTGATTTGCAACTTCCTGTTTCTATTTTAGTCTGTTTATATGTATCTAACCACTTGTCAGCTTTCTTTAATAAAAGTCCAGACTGGAAAAGCACAGCAAAAAAGCAATTCTGTTTTGGATTAATAATATTTATTTTTAAAAAGATTGAAATGATAATAAAAGAATTGTGGCAAATAATTTGCTTTTAGATATGAAACCTGTTTAAAAACTATTCAGAACCATCAATTTCTGGGTTTCTTCTTGTACTTTTAGCATAACAAAGAAAATGGCAATTCCTTTGAGAAGTAAATCAAAAGCTCTTAATTTTTCTGTATATAATGGTTATTAGACGCATTGTCAGCATGAGAATCCTCTCTGTAGCAGTTATATCTAAATCTACCCCATTGTTTGAATATTTAAGATTGTTGAAGAACTGGAATGGGATGCTTTGTCCTAAAATGACTCATGTGCTGCTGCTCATGATAGACAATGTTTACAGATATCCAGGATTGCATTGTTCTGTATTTTACTCCCAGCCCCACCTTCATGTCTCTTGATCTACTTACATAAAAGTGATTTTCATAGAACAATGATTTTAAAGTACTGATTAGGCAGACATGAAACTGAAAGTATTTTAAAATGAGTAGTGTTCATTTTCACTTTTATGCCTTCCACTGCTTTAAAAGTATTGAAACTGTTGTTTAATATTCCTTTGTTTTCAACTTGTAGAAATAAGAACCAGTTTGGTGAAATAGTGAGAAACTTCAGTGTTATAGTAACAATTTACAAATTGCCTGTTGCATCAGCTTGGTAGGAATAATGCTGATAATTAACAGGATCCCAATAGACATACAGAAATAAATTTAACTCTTTCTTCCTGGTATAATCCTAAAGAAAACCCATTTTAGAAGGTTGTACTGCTAGGGTTGGAAGACAAGATATATCCCCATGGAAAGTAAGAAGGAGTTACCATCCATGCTGATTCTGAATTTATGAATTGCATGTAAAGCAAGTTAGATAGTTGGTTCTTGGTATGTGTATTTTTTTCTTTATTGATCTCTTTTGGTGTTTGGAATATAAATAGATTTGCTTGCAATAATCGTAAGACTTGAAAACGGGGCTGGAAATAAATTATAATAAAACAGTGTCTTCAAATTCTTTAATTTCAAAGGTTATTTTCAAATTCGTATTGCTGTTTCCTTGCTAAATCTTTGGCATTCATCTTCATGTATCTGTGCTATTGGCTACACATTTAATTTATTCTGAACCATAAGTTAGATTTTAAAAGCCATACTCAATTAATATAATTAAATAGGATAGAAAATACTGAATATCAGTCATTTCTTTTCCCAAGTATGGCAGGGAAGGAAGCAGAAGTCTGCTGAGAATTGTTCTTCTCCTTCTTTGTTTGATTGCTTGCACTCTTTTTCCAAAAGAAAACTGAATTAGTTATGCTAGTGTAAACTAAAGAGGCTTCTAATGTACTTTCAAATATTGTTCATATATCGGCAATATGCATAGACGGTAGCTTTGGTCACAGCTAATTAAGTTATTTAGTGTAAAATTAAAATATATGTGGTAGCTCATGGATAAGTATTTAAATCACTGCCATTGCAAGGCTGTTGAAACAGACAATCTTGACATGCATTTAATTTTATGCAGTTAACTGCCTTTCATTTTCAACTTCTATATTGTTCTGTAGTTTGATGAGCACTTCTTGCAATGTAATGGCAATGTCAGCAGTAACCATTGCAAATGGATTCACTGCCCAGGCCAGAATATCCAGTTTTTCCAAACGTTTTGAAATCAAATGTTGGTGGTGAATTATGCAGCAAAAACAAAATACTTCTAGCACAGCATGTTTAAAAAATGCAATACATTTTCTGTGTACCTGTCATGGAAGAGATAATATTGTCAAGATAGAGAGATCATTCTTATTGAAGTAACTCTTCTTCAAAAAATGTTTTCCCTTTAGTATCTGTTTTAAACTTTCAAATGAAAAGCGTTTCTTATCTGAATTTGTCATTGACCAAATATCTTACATAAGCCAGCAGTATTGTTGTGTTATCTGGAAAACATGTTTCACCAATTTGCAGACCAAACTTCTTAACTTTTAACTGGGATGCTGGGAACCTAGCATCAATAAGACAGTATTTGTATTACTGTACAATTTCTGTGCCGCCCCTTTACATATTTTTTACTTGTAGCTTCCTTGAAATATCCTATGGTTTTCAGTTGAGAATAGCTAAATTAAAACTCTAGAAATTCTGGAAGGAATTGCTTAAGATTCAGCACACAATCAGTTGTTAATAGTTTGTATACTAATTCTAAATATTGTATATTGCACATTTGTAGGCTTCTGAAGAAGGGAAGTTACTAAGAGAGATCAAACTATGCAAGGAAACAATGAAATTCTTGTTACCATTTCTTTTAGGCACACAGTTCCCACATTTTTATGGAAAGATGCTCAAGGGAAGGACCAACTGTGGTACGAGGATATTTTGGGTTCCAATAACCCTGTAATCCTTTATTTGCATGGAAATGCAGGGACTAGGTAAGCAAAACACAAAAATAAAAATATTGCCCATAATTTAAATTTGTTCAAGGCTCATTCTTCATTAAACAGGGCAAGTACGCAGGAGGTTTAGAATGTTTATGCTGAAGCCAGTATATGTTTTGTTTACTTAGTTAATTTTTAAATACATTTCTCTTACTGTCTTTTCATCAGATCTGATTCCATGGTATTGTACCACAGTTTGGATCCCAAGAGTAGACAACGTGGTTGATGTCAGCAGCAGAGCAGGCCTCTTTGATTAATGTTTTCAGTAACTAGGAGTTCCTTTGATTAATGTTTCTAATTCTTGGAGGAACAAAGAAAGCTATGTACAACCTGATAAGAGAACTGGTTTAAACCTTTGAAAGGCACTGACTTGGAATTTAGTTACCTGCAAATTCAAAATGTGAGAAACACATCTCCTGAATGTGAAGATGAGCATTAACAAGATCATACTAAGAATATTATAGGATGCTATGGAATGTTACATGCTATATATTAGTTACGAGTATGCATGCTGCATCAGAATTGTGTCAAATGAAAAAACTCATTCCAAACTCAATATGTTTGAACTGTATCTAAAGTGATTTTCTGCCTTTGTAAACTGCTCCTTTCCTCTTTTGAGTGAGGCATCTTTCCTTACTTGTTATATAAATAGATTTTAATCAACCTTTCCAGCTTGGGTTCTGTTAGGGCAAGGGATAGCGGCCTAATATATTTGCTGGCTAACATCATGAATGTTTTGGATCTCAATATTACTGTGCATTGTTCCACAAATTTGAATGCATATTTATTGTGCAGTTGTTTACAGATTCCAAATAAGGAAGCATTCAATATGATAAATGCAGAAACTATATTCACTCTTCTTAGTAACATCTGCTTTAGCTTGAGTAATAGCTTTTAAGTTTCTTATAGCCAACTAAAAGGCCTTCTATTCTTACTTTTAAAAAAACACTTCCTTGCAGAGCTCTTCTAGCTCAGAAATATGCATTGGTTTCTGTACATGTTTTATCTGCGATCATCTTACTGATTTTCAGTATTTTGGGTCTGAAGTCTGGGCACCGTTAAGGCCATTCCAAATGCAAGAATAGGAAATATTTTGGCTGGCTATATGAGTGAAGCACTGTATTTATAGTTGGACACAATTTAGCTCAATATCTGCAGTTCAAAATTTGATTTCTAAGGAAATGGCTGACTTCTGAATAGACATGAATAGAATTATCATGTAAATTCCAGTTAACAGTGCTTCTCCCCTAGCAAGTGGCCAAGACTACAGTCTTAAGTAAGGGTTTATTGAAATCAGTGGCCCTTAAACTACTACTAATGAATATGTTTTTCATTAAAAGCCAGCTCATTTTTATGCTGACACTAGAAAATTATGTAACACAATGTTTTATGTTGATTTATTTCTTAACAGAGGAGGGGATCATCGTGTGGAACTCTACAAGGTAGGAATTGCAGTGTTGTTACTTATATGCTCTGAATTCAGTATTTAATATTATTAACAGTAACATGTACCTGTATTTGTTTTCCATATTTTATATGTGGGGAAACATTTATTTATTTAATTTGTATGCCATTCATTTCCCTGATAAGGTGAAATAAATAAGAGTAAGAAATATACGCAGAAAGGTACTCAAAAACTGCATTCCCGAACAGTGTCAAATCATATTGTAAACCTTTTATGATCTGTTCCATTCCACAATGCAATGAAGGGGTGCATCTTGAATAGTTCCTACTCTCCATTAAAAATGAGAATCTTGTATATTGCCATGTCAAAGTGAAGGGATTTGTTAACATGTAGTGATTATCATTTTAACATTTTCTTAAACTTATTTAGAGTTGCTTATCTTCCCTTACAGGTTTTAAGCTTTCTTGGTTACCATGTAGTCACATTTGATTATAGAGGTAAGATTCTTAGTCTACAATTTTGTTCTGAAATGTTGTTTTGTTTCCAAATATGGGTGGCTGTTTTGTTTTAACCAGCCTATTGGCTATTTCTTGAATTTCATTAACCACATAATTTGCAGGAGTTTGTGTGTTTTATTAATTCCCCAAATTATGGTGCATGGTCTGTTAATATTCAGTAATTTCACATTTTTATAAATTAAATTGTAAATAAATTATAAATGTATTACAGAATGTTTACAAATGAATTATTTAGTTTATTCAGGAGTATGCAAAATGTTGGATCTCAAATGAAAAACTTCACAAAATAACCTTCTTTTTAAAAAAATAAACTTTATTGAATTTTTATGACATTAAAAACATAAAAAATATATCACTCAATAACAGCTATTTGTGGTGTTTATCGTATAACAATAATTTGTGCAATCCTTACAGGTATTAATTTGTGCATAATTACATTCTTATTCTATCTATATTCTATATTTATTCTATATTTTATATTCTATTTTTAATAATTACCTATCCGTAATCTATCTCCGATCTATTCAGCTATACCATTGTTCCCATACCTTATAGAATATTGAACTTTCTTTATCTTTTAAACTCAGAGTTAATTTATCCATTTCAGCACAATTCATAACTTTTTGTATAACCAGTTTCTCTGTGGGTATATATGGCTGTTTCCAACATTGGGCAAAGGCAATCCTGGTAGCGGTCAATATTTGTAATAATAAATATTTTGTGCTCTTTTCATATTTTTTTTGAAGATCCCCAAAAGGAAGAGTTCTGGTTCTAGGTCTAATTGTTCATTGGTGATTTCCTGTAGCCAATTTTTGATTTTAAGCCAATATTTT